>MU183078.1:128468-151546 GCA_016904865.1 Pissodes strobi | reverse complement strand
AACAGACCAGCATAAGAGGCAATACGCATTTATACAGTTTCAGTTGCGAAATCGTAAAAAAGAACTAAACTTAAACAAAATTGGGGACGTACCATTTTTATTAACAAGAACTTAGGATGATTACCCATACACATGTTCCCGGATTATAAAGTTTTTATTTTACTCTTATTACTGCCATGTAAGCACCTGTATTAGAATAAAATATCTCTAACCTTATCTTTTTAATATTTATTCAATATTATATTTATTGCGCGCGTCTAATTTTAATAGATAATTAGATGAAGTCTTTGTAATGGCAGCTTTCTTCCTGTGTTAAATAAAATAATTTTTGTCTTAACTGGTGTATGCAGCATCGTGTTCTCATCGCTCCTTGTTCCAAAAGTATTATGATAATTTGCTCTCTGTTCAGTATTCCAGTTTCTAGTAATAGCAAATCTCGAAGCTATTCAAGCTTGGGAGAAAATAGTCCTGCTTTCGCTGTTTAATTTAATATAGTTATTGCAGACTACTCTGATGACAATATTCTTTTCTGTTGTTGTGAAACTTATTCTGTCTATCTTGCTGGAGAGTTCGAGCTCATGTTTCCTCATAATTTTTGTCAATATGCATTCCTAGTTTATGGACGTAGATTCTTAGCTTAGCAATATCTCAGAGACTAAGCCAAATATAAATAATTGCAGTAAGCCTTGAAATTGACGCAGTATTCCTTTATACTCCATGCATTCCATAAGTAAACTAGTGCTCATTTGAAGTTGATTGTTGATTAATGTTGATTGACCCTACAGCAAAAAGAAAAACTAAGATTTCAACGTATTTAAAATTACTGTTTAAGATTTAGAATTTTCGTAAATCTGACTACATTTCCAGTACTTTCTTCCGTCAAAATACCTTATGTGGGTTGGAAAATTGTTTTAATTTATTAATAAGATGATATCTCCAAGCTGGATTTTCATGCAAAGCTGAATGGGGTTCTTGTTTTTGCAAAATCATCAAAAAGTCACTATTTAGTGCTTCTATACATAACACTATTAAATTATTCAATATTTTAAAGTTGACACAATAATGTTATAATTGAATATCTAATCCTCGAATTGATGTTAAGGAGGCTTAAAGGCGACCCTACAGCGCACGTCTAATTTTAGTCAGGAAACCTTTTTCAAGCATTTCAAAATAAAACAGCATATCAAATTCTTTTCATTTATATTATTTACTTTTATCGACCTTAGTATTATAATTTTCTATGGTTGAACATATGCCATTGATCAATATAGCAACTACCGTGTCTATATTGATCACACACTGCACACACTGCTTAACACTAAAAAGGTCTGGTTAGAGTTAAATGAGGGAAGTATTTCGTTTTTCTTAAATGGCTGAACTTGGAACTTGACTTTTTAAATTAGAACAAAGAATATATTCTTTGATTTGAAGCAAATTATCGGCAGTTGTTGTATCCCCGTATCTTCAACTGCCCTGGAAATAATTATTCAGATCACCTGCTTGTGTTTGGTTATGGCTCTGTTTTTGTATCCTTCTATCGGTAGGCGAGAAATATTTTTCTTTCATCAGACATGAAACAAATCAACATATCAAATTATTTTCATTTATATCATTTACTTTTACCGAGCTTAATATTACCATAACTTGTGTTTGAACATATTCCATTGATCAATTTAGGAACACCTGTTGAATAATTAATAACATATAATACAATACACATATTGCTCAACACTAAAAACCTCTGGTTTAAATACCATAAAAAATTTAATGTTCGTAATTATTGACAACTAGCTGACCCGACAGACGTTGTCCTGTCTTAGCTATGAATATTCAATTCGAACTGGAATAAATAATACCAAAAAAATTATTTCAAAAACATAGTTTATTATAATGCTTTTTGATACACAACACTGTTAGTTCTCCGACACGGGAACATGGATTTTCAAGATTGAGGCCACAAACACTTAACGACTGCCCTTGCGATTTATTTACCGACATTGTAAATGCAAGCCGCACTGGAATGCAAGCAGCACTGGACATTGTAGCCGTTTATAGGCATGTCGTTCGGAATCATAGGGATGCATGGAACCAAAATATCTTCGCCTTTGTACTTCCCTTCCAATTGTGGCTTCGATGACGTTTTTCATTAATTTCCTCACCGCAAGACGGGTGCCATTATAAAGACGTGGCTGGTTAATTAATGTTCGGCAACATAATGATTACCGATCCAACTTTTAATTGCAGATTATGAGGTAATAATCCGAGCAATTCCAGCGAATTTAAAAATTCCGTTGGATAGTTGACAACATCATCTTGGTTAGTAACGGGATCAACCGATTTGTATGTCATCAATTCGTCAGCTATCTTATTTTGAATCTGAAAATGTATTTCGTTGACATCAAGGTTTTTTGCAGCCAATATAACACGTTCGCTCAACCAAACATGATTTTTGTAATTTTGAGCAATATTTGGGAACACCATCTCGATGAGTTCGGTCTTTGATTCAGTAAAGTAACAAAAATTTGCAGGGAATGTATTGTATCCAGACGATGTGATAACGGAAATTTTGCCATTACCAATGTCGAGCAATTGTTTGGAAAAAACTTCTCCAGATCGGTCGTTTTGCAATTCGACTCGCATGTTCATATTTAATTTAAGTGTTTTGATGTATTTCCATAAAATTGACGACTTCAAACATGTATTAAGTTCGTCTGCTGGCGTTGGTCGTGGAATCACTGGCAATGTTCGAAAATCACCTGCCAATAGAATCATTGCACCACCAAACTGCTTTTGGTTATTTTTTAAATTTTGCATCGTGCGGTATAATGCCTCTAAATATTTTTTGTGTCCCATCGTGCATTCATCCCAAACGATCAATTTGCTTTGTTGCAACACTTTGGCCATCGCAGAATTCCTCGAAAGGTTGCAAGTTGGAGTTTCATTACTTTGCATGTTCAACGGCAACTTAAGTGCTGAATGAGCTGTTCGACCGCCTTCCAACAACGTAGCAGAAATACCTGATGAGGCAAGTGCGAGTGCAATTCCATTTTGCGATCGAATCGTTGCCAATATCAATGATATTAAACATTTTTCCAGTTCCACCGGGTTAAGAAAAAAAAATCCGCCAGTTCCATAGTTCACTACTTTCATGAGCGTATCGTAGGCATATTTTTGGTCCTGATTTAAAAGGGGAACGTTTCTTTGAACGGTTTCTCTCAATGCCTCGGAATCGTATTGGGTTTCGCGTCTCAACTCTTGATTAAATTCGTCGTGCATTGGGCGGTTGGGCGTTGTCATTCCTAATAGTATTAATCTTTTGTTGGTAAGCATCAAGCACATGTCCTCAATTATAATTAATGCTTCATTGTGAATTTCTTCGTTCATTTGCAAATCTACATTTGATGTTCTAAGACGCATCTGATGCAATATATCTTCGGCAATAGGATCTTTATATTTGTTTCATAAATCAAGCGGTGTTGATAGGAAGCATGTAACACTTCTCAAAAAACTCACTGAGCAAACTGAAAACTGAATAAACGTTCCGATCGAATCGACTGTGCAGTATGCACTAAGAAATGAATAAATGAATTTTTTCATTAATAGATACTGACCGATGCATATGTTAAACGACATTTACGTCGCGCAAACTGTCAAACGCTATGTGTCAATGTTGCAGACATCTGTCAATTTTTATTTCTTCTGAAATTATCCAATTTTCTGCGCATTTTCTTAATTTTTCTTTCCGTAAGAACCTTCTACAGAGTATTAGGAAACTTATAAAAAAAAGATGAACGAAATCCGTAAAGTCGTTCTCAAGTTATGGCGTGACCAAGGGAAACAGGGATTCATTTATATATATATAGATGATATCAAATTCAAGATACTTTTTCTTGACCATTAAGATTCTTGATATCTCAGGATTTTCGATTCGAAAATTACAAATATTGGTTAGTTTATTAGAAGAGTAAAATAAACTAAAATATTTACTAACATACGTGCTTCAGAACAATGGGCAGTTGCTATTTTAAGTAAGATCTCTTAGTAAACAGAAACAAAAATAAAGCTTTAGGATTTAAAACATACGCAATGTTGCGAGCGTATATCTACCTCATGGTTCCGTTATGGGTCTTAATTAAAACAATAGGAATGCACACAAGTGAGAGGTAATGGGCGGAGCTAGATAAGCGAAGGAAAACGCACGGCCCTCCGTTTCGAGGGCGCAACCAACTAAAACTAAACCCAAACTAACCCAACGCACGCCTAAAATCAGTTCTAGTCTAGCAGAAGAAATTACTGGTTTTGTTTTTACATTTTTCAAATTTCATAAGTTGCATCTAGCTCCACCTATTAAATGTCCATTTTGTGGATTCCTATTGGTTTAATTAAGACTCATAACGGAACTGTGGGACGGATGTACTTTCGTTAATTTGTTCCCTGGCTTACTTTAAGCCTTGTTCGTACCAAAAAATATTGTTGAAAATAGTGTTAGTAACAAAAAAGTTATTGACAATGTTTTTCAACAAAGTTTTAAACTTGTACATGCACAAAAACATTGTTGCGAAATTTGTACTAACAAATGTTGCTGACATTGCTTTGTTGCACCTGGGCAAATACATGACGTTCAGACCGATTTCGACATTGGAAGGTGAAAGTATAGCAGAAATGGACGACGATGATGTTATTACTGCTGCTGCAACATGCGTAGTATTTTGTGTATTTATTTAATATATCTAAGCAAAAAATGTATAAAAAAGTTAAGCCTCATTTAAAGTACGTATCACGATTCATAATAATTAGATGAGATAAATGTCTCATTCACAAAAGTTGTATCAAGCCGTTCATCTCCTCCTCTTGACTTGTTTCGGAAGACATAACGCTGGAAGTCGAAGAGGGGATTGATATGCCGAAGAGGGGCTTAATATGTCGTAGAGGGGACTTGGTATGTCGAAGGGAGGACTACCATGTACGAGAACATCCTGGTTTAATGTTTTCACTTCTGTACTGTGCAAAGGAAGCATCAAATTCACCCATGTCCCAGATAACCCAAAACAGATGCGTAAGTGGCTATTTAAATGCGTCCAACAAATTTCGCAGCGAATGACTCATGGTCGTAGATGGCTTGAACGGGTTTTGGCTATCTACAGTTTAGTGCGGGCTCGTATGAAAGAGCGTTCTAAGTCGCAACACAACCACAAGCGTATATTTTATAATTCAATTATAAAATTAGTTTAAAGGTGCTCTTGAAAACTGGATATTTCAAACACCGTATGAAAGTATACTTTGCACACGGCGTCCGCAAAGTATATTTTTCACATGCTTATTCGGGTATTTAGGTTAAAGGGTTCGTCTCCATTTTAGAGCTTCGCCCTCAGAGGTCCCATTCCCAGATCCCAGGTGCCCCTTTTTGCATAACTGTAGAAAATTGGCCTATCATACCAGGGGCCCCCTTTTAAGGCTTGAGGACCAATTTTGGGACTTTGCCCCCGGAGGCTCCATTCCTAAATCTGTAATAAATGGGACACTCGTACCATAAGTCCCATTCTAGGGTTTCCCTGGCCTCATTTTAGGGCTTCGCCTCAGGGGATCCCTTTTCCAAAAGTGTCAAATATGAGGCTCCCACACCGGGGGCCTCATTAAAAAGCTTCGCCCTCGAGGGCCCCATTTCAGGGCTATAGGCTTCAAGGAGCTCCAGTTTAGGGCTTTACCCTCGTATGCCCCCTTTTCCGAATATGTAAAAAATTGTCCCCCGAGGGAAGGCGTCATAAGAGGAGAACGCCTTTTTCCAAAGATATGGAAAAAATAACTCCAAAAATTAAGGGCGAAACCCTAAAATGAGGGACGAAACCCTAAAAGGGGTACCCCGGGTTGGGCGTTGTCCCAGCCCTGGCATCTCAATACCTACTCATCAACTAGTTACACAAAGCGCTGTAGAAGTGCTTGTATGGTCTTTGTAAACTATAAATTTTAATTTAAAGACAAGCTGTTTGATATATTATTATGCAACTTATAATATTCTACCACACTCCCTGTGGGGCACCCTGTATGTAGCAGTCGTAGAAAAAGTATAGTGTGCTACACGTGCTGAAAAGTCTTATTTTCAGCACTTGTTGCACAATATACCATAATGATACTCACATATTCATAAATAAAATTGGTTATTGGTGCGGCCAGTATTTTACTAATTGCCAACCGCAGGTAAAACTACTTTGTGCGGGCAATTCAACTCCGCAGATAGACGCGTCATAAAACGAGATTCGATATTTCATGCGCTTTCGGATCTGTAGTTAGGTTATCTGGGTCCATGTCTGCACGACATAAAATATTGTTTTGCTAAATGCTGTTCAGTGATTTGAGTATGTTTCATACCTAACCTACATTCTGTACATAAATGTCATAGTAATCTCGTTGCCCTCATCTGACCTGCCATCTTTGTGTTTTGTTGACCCTTTTTGATGACGATTGATAGGAATAATTTTTTTGGGGGATTAAAATAATTGCTTTCTCGTATCATGTAGCATGTTCCTCTTTTGTAGTAGTTGAGATATTAGTATCTTCTACTGCTGCAGTACGTTGAGTTTCCGTCTCATCGACATCTACTTATATCACCTCGACCGTCATTGCGTGGGATTCCTAGAAACAATGTATGAATATTTTATTTTTACTTTTTCTTATTTGCGTTCATTTTTGTGTGTTTATTTTTAGATGCTAATAACAGAAGAATGGAGATGCATTGCAAGAAATTTAGAAACACATTGGGACCTTAATCACTGTGTAGGTTCTATGCACATTACCCAGTAATCACCGTTTAATAGGAGAAACGATTACTTCAATAATTATTAAAGTGTTTTAGCAGTGTTCTCTTTGCTATAGCTGATGTTAATTATTCTTGTATCTATGTGAATGTCGGACGTCAAGGGCGCATATCCAATGGGAATGGGGGGTTTTACAGACACACATTTTAAAAATATGATACAAGATTGTGCTTTGAGCCTACCCAGTTAATGCAGTGTTCCTGGAAGAAGTATACCTTCACCCTACGTATTTGTCGCTGATGATACTTGTCCGTTGCACACAAATATAGTGAAACCATTCGCTGCTCTGCAAGAGAAAGACTCTAATAAGAGGGGTTTTAATTACAGCTTGAGCAGGGAGCGGCGAGTAGTGGAAAATGTATTTGGTATTATGTCTTCCGTATTTCGGATTTTGAAAAAAATATCTTCTACAAGCCTAGAAATTAACCAAAACCACTTTAGCCTGTGCACACATATAAAATTTCCTTCGAAAAAGGCCTTCATCACCACAGCTTTTTGCACCACCGGAAGATAAAGATACCGGGCAGATAATTCCGAGACGTTGAAGATCAGATCAGTCTAATGTGTTGCCTACTACCATTAAAGGGAATCACAAGAAAATCACCTACAACTTCTCAAGATATTCGTCGTGAATTTAGCGAGTTCTTTTCAACAGTTGAAGACAGAGATTCTTAGCAAGACGATTATTAAGACCGTAATAATAATTAATCGTATATCTATTTCAGTGAATTACAAGTTTATGCAGTAGTGCAGTATATTGAAAATGCAACCCAAACTAACTCACTTATTTTGCATAAGATCCTATATAAACATGCTCCAATGCAATCTTCTGATAAACAAGTTCTCAAGTTAACTCGAAAATTAAAATGAACTGCAATGAATGAGCCTACAAAATTTTGGTATTATAGAAAGCACATTTCTACTACACTACTGAGTTAACTGAGTGTTATATTTTAGAACCAGACTGGCAATTCGAGAAGCATTGGGTAAAATGTCTTGGAAATTTAAAGGTATTCTGTGGAGTATACAGGTAAAAATACGACCTTTATATAATGCCAAAATATTGTAAAATAGCTTCATTCATTATGAACATTTTTATTTCCAAGTTAACTCGATAACTTGTGTCTCAAGGAAGATATAAACTTTAGCATTAGGGCATCTTTTCATTGAATCTTATGAAAGATAAATGCATTTTGCATTTTTAATATCAGGTAGTATATATAAAATAATAGAAATAAAAGAAATATAGAATAAGTAAAAATTAGTTTAATTACCTCAGTGCCTGCTTCACGCATAGTACATTGTTTGGTTGTATCCTGAAAAAACAACAAGTTCTTCAATACAAACCACTTCGGATGATAAATATCATCAGTTTCATCGCCAGATGTTGATTTAGTTTTCTACAGCTCGTGCTGGAACTACTGGATCAATGTTTTAATTTTTTTTTAACTTCACTTCGATCGCTATTGAAGTGAGCAGCCATTTCTCGCCATGCGTCGTACTTCTTCTGCTTATTCGTAGAATCTGTACCAGTTGCATTCACCGACCTCCATTATATGAATAAGCACAAAGCGAACCAAATCATACCGATTCATGCGCCTTCAGATGTAAACAAAATAAGCTAATTCGAGACTGCGCAGTTTCAATTAGCAGGCAATCGATTGATTCAACGTGCTTCATCAACGCACGGCCGTGAATAAATGACAGGTCCGGATTTTAAGAATTTGTAATAGTTATTTGTATATTTAGAGCTCAAAGTCGTAACGGAGTACCGCTTACATTATTGGAAAAAGAATTAAAGCTCCCCACGGATCATTTCTATATTATTGAACCCCTATAAGTAGTCTGTAAATGAATTCGTAAAATAGCAAAAATAAGTATGGGGAACAATTACCCATTTAAGGATCTAAACAACAACTATTTAGAGCATCAAAGCTCAACAAAGTAAATTTAAATCCATCCTACCTATAAGAAGACTCTTTTAATACGCAATGACGAACCTGAATAAACTCACTGACCTATTTATGCATCGTGATTTATGCTGAAGGTCAGTAAATAAACCCCTTCTAAGGTGATATTATTCCCATATTTTCTATGTTATGCTGCAGTTTTCCTTAAAAGAAAATTATACTTACTTAAAATAAGAAATCCCTGGTATTGTACCCTTATTTTGGCAACACAAACCAAACACCGTTGAGTTTTTCTTTGACCTTGGCAGTTGACGCCATTGTCTTTTAAGGTCTTTTGTCTTTAAATCATAACCTCTACACCAACCAATAGGCTAATAACGAACTATTATAATAATAAACTAAACTAGATGTCCAAAAGTAAATTAGTTATTTTCAACAAAAACGATAACATAAACTAATTCGATAATTGAACACAACAAAATGCCGAAACTCGAAACCCAAAACCGCAAACACAGAAAAATTAATTATTTTCAAGTGCAAGCAACTAGCGAGGTCAGAGAAATTTGATGATCTTAATATTATTGATTACCGAACTGTCAAAGCTTTATCAGCTGATTTCGTTCTGTCGCTTCTCGGTGTTTGTGCGCATGAGTAAAACTATCCTATTTTCAATTCTGTCCGACGCAGGACCCGATTTTTCCCCCATGACTGGTTTCGACGCACACAGACGGCTTGCGCTTATCCATATAATGGAGGTCGGTGGTTGCATCACAAAGCATTGATTTTTCACGAAATAGTTCAATTAACTGACAAACTCTTTCCCTCGACCACTCAAATGCAAGACTAAATACTAAATATTAAAATCGCCCACCAAACAGCAAAATATTTGTGCAGCCGTCTGCATCAAAAAGTTGCCACCATACACATTTCCGACAAGTGATTGGAAACAGAATCTTGTTGATAACATTGTTAGAAACACATTACTAGTAAACATTTTCTTGGTTTTTTCTACCTTTGCTACCAACAAAGTTACTCTACACAAGATAGAAATAAATGTTAATAACTTTGCAATATACAGGCCAAAATTTAGAAAAATATGTAGGAAATGATACTTATCACAACATAGTGTAACAAATAATATGTTTAAGAGTGTGTATGCTTTTGATGGGAGTGCACATTTTGATTAAAATTACAATCTGTTATTACGATTTTATTAAATGTGGATTATTTAATTCTAAAATAGCAAATCGCAACACACAAGCATAAGAGGCAATACATATGTGTACAGTTTCAGATGTAAAAAATACCCAAACTTAATTATTAAAATCAGGGCCAGGCCATTTGAGCCAAAAGAGCTTATAATGATTTATTGCTCATATATACGTCACTGGGTTATAAAATGTTTCTTCTACTCTAAGCATGTGATATCCAAATAAAATATCTCTAACCTTATCTTTATAATATGTATTTTATAATATATTCTAAGTTCTAAGTCTAATTTTAATAGATAATTGGATGTAGTAATGTAGTTTTTGTAATGGCAATTTTCTTCCTGTGTTTAATAAAACAATTTTTATTTTATTTGTTGCTTTTTTAAGCCTAAACATTATTCCAAAATTATTATGATAATTTGCACTCTATTAAGTATTCGGAGTAGGTATTCCAGTTTTAGGTTACATACGCAAGCAATACATAAGCAAATCTGGAAGATATTCGAGTGGCGGAAATAAGGGGTGCTTTCGCTGTTTAATTTAATATAATATTTGTCGTTATGAAACATGCTGTCTAATTTGCTGGAGAATTCGAGCTCGTTTTCTCTTATGATTTTTGCAAGTATGCATGGTAGGTTTGCGGGCCTAGTTTCTGAGTTTAACAATATTTCAAAGACTAAGTCAAAGACAAATAATTGCAGAGTGCCTTGATATTGACCCATTATCCCTTTATGCTCCTTGTATTCTATAAGTAAACGTGTGCTTATTTGAAGTTGATCGTTTAGCTATTTGTGATTATATCACGGACTCTAGGACAAGAAAAATAAAGATTTTATCGTATTCAAAACTATTGTATAAGATTTAGAATGTCCATAAATGGCAGTACATTGCCCAGTATTTTCTCCAATCCAACTTATCTGCATTGGAAGATGGTTTTAGTTATGTTAATAAGATACTGTCTCCAAGCAGCTCTCGTATTTTTATTAAAAGCTGAATGGGGTTCTTGTTTTTGCATACAGTGCACACACTGCCTAACAATGAAATGTTCTGGTTTGAGTCAAATGAGGGAAATATTTCATTTTTCTTAAAGAACTGAATTTCAAACTTGATTTTTTAAATTCCTGTATCGTCAACTGCCTAGGAAATAATTATTAAAATCACCTGCTTGTCTTTGGTTGTGGCCCTGTTTTTGTATCCTTCTATTGGTAGGCAGGAAATGTTGATTGTTTAATTCTAAAATAGCAAATCGCAATAAACAAGCATATGAGGCAATACGTAATATGTGTATAGTTTCAGTTGCAGAATGCCAAAAAATACCTAAACTTAATTAAAAGCAGGAGCATTCCATTTTTATTAAAAATAGCTAATCAGGATTAATTGCCCATATATATACGTCATTGGGTTATAAAATGTTTATGCTTGCCTTAATACCACCATGTAAGAACATCATGATATCAGAATAAAATATATCTAAACTTATCTTTTTAATTTTTATTTTATATGATATTTATTGCGCAAGTGTAATTTTAATAAATAATTATATGAGGTTTTTGTAAGGGTAATTTTCTTCCTGTTTTTAATAAAATATTTTTCATTTTAATTATTGTTTTTGTTAAGCCCATCTATTCCAAACGTATTATGATAATTTGCTCTCTGTTCAGTATTCCAATTTTCAGTTACCTACGTTCTCTTACCATAAGCAAATCTCGAAGCTCCCAAGTAGCCTTCAGATTTTCATGAAAAGCTGAATAGGGCTTTTGTTTTTGCAAAAACATCGTAAAGTCACTATTTAGTGCTTCCATGCATAGTACTGTTATATTATTCAACATCATTTTAAAGGCGACACAATAGTGTTATAGCTAAAATAGTGCTGAAATGGAATATTTAATCTTTGAACTGATGTAGAGCAAGCTTAAAGACGCGAGGAAAATATTTTCAAGTAAAACAAAATATATTCCTCATTTGACCCTTACGTCTTTAAGCTTGCTTAGCATCAGTTGGAAGATTGAAATTCAGTTTTAGTACTATTTTAGCTATAATACTATTGGGTCACATTTAAAATGATGCTGAATAAATTAGCAGTACTTTGTATGTAAGCACTAAACAGTGACTTTATGATGTTTTTGTAAAAAACAAGTGCCCCATTCAACTATTCATGAAAATTCGGGGGCTCCTTGAGGCGTTCACTGCAAAAGTGGCCTAACCCATAAAATTTACAAAATGCCAATAATACATATTCCATGTACAAAAGTAAATAATCTATACGTGCCATACTGTCGCAAGTCGACGTTTACATCCATTACTAGATGACGTTATACCAGCCATTCTAGTACGGTAGGTTATGCGACATATTTGTTACTGGAAGACTGGCCTATCGATAAAAATTTATTTGTGACATTGCAAACATAGCCTGTTTATAACCTATTTACTTCGTTTTGTGGACGTTTATGTCAAGTATAAATAACTTAATGGAATTACCACGTAGGTTTTTAATTTATTTGTATAGTTAGGGCATGTACTGCAATGCCCTATACTATACTGCTTTCGTATTTTTAGGGCCAAGTCACCACTACAGTGATACCAGTGATAAAGAAGATCTGCTTGCTGATTCTGGATCAAGTGGATCCCCTGTACCTACAATGGTTGAAATTAAAATGGCTTGACAATTACCAAATACAATTTAAGGAAACTATTAACAATGAATTTCAATTTGAAAAAATCAATATAAAAAGCGCACTTTAGTACGAAAATTGGAAAACTTCCTCCTGTCAGAAAAATTGAACAAAAGAAGTTCACTTCCATTTATCCCACCAGCCTGCCAAGTATTTTATAACAGCTTACAGATAAGTGGTCAAGAAGGTGCACGTCTCAATGAAGAGAACTATCTTCTAAAATTGTGTAACGCTGAAGAATTCGATCAAAGAGCCAATGAAAGTAATACTTGAACGGTTTAAGTTTTTGATTTTGTTGTTCTTCAAAATAAAAATATTTTACCAAAATAGGTGCGTTTTCTGCCTATGTCAAAACTTGGTAAAATTTACTTCTGCAAGAGCACAAAATTGGAAATTTAGCTATTTATATATTTTTCATATTTCTCTTGTTGAAAATATCTTCCTAAGGCAACATCAAAACAAAATTTAAAACTTTTAACACAATTTTCTCTAAATCTCTTATTATGACATTTAGACGACTCTTGCTGTAAACGCCTCACTTGGAGGTAGTGATCTTATTAACAAAACTAAAACCATCTTCCAACCCAAATAAATTAGATTGAAATTGAAGAAAGTACTGCAATTTCAAAAAAATTTAAAACTTTAAACACAATTTTCTCTTAATCTCTTATATGACACTTAGGCGACTCTTGCTGTAAACGCCTTACTTGGAGGTAGTGATCTTATTACAAAACTAAAACCATCTTTCAACCCAAATAAATTAGATTGAAATTGATAAAAGTACCGGAATATGTAGTCGAACTTATGGAAATTCTAAATCTTATACAATCATTTTGAATACGTTGAAATCTTAGTTTATATTTTTGCTGAAAAGTCGATCTTAAAATCACAAATAGCTTAGCGATCGACTTCAAATGAGCACAAGTTTGCTCCTATATAGAATATACAGAGCATAAATGAATAATAGGCCATTTTCAAGGCACTCTGCAGATTATTTGTCTTTTGCTCGATCTTTTGGCTTAGCCTTTCATATATTAACACATATTCACAAAAGCAGAAAAGTATCGTCTACAATGACTATATTAAATTAAAAAGCGAAAGTACCACCATTATTTTTCGCCAAGCCTGAATAGCTACCGAGATTTGCTTCTGAGAAGAGAACGTAATTATGTAACTGAAAACTGGAATACTGAACAGAGAACAAATTATCATAATACTTTACGGAATAGTTGGGGTTAAAAGACGCAATAATTGAAACTAAAATTATTTCATTAAATATACGAAGAACATTGTTACTATAAAATAAAATAAAAATTAAAAAGATAAGGTTAGATATATTTTATTTAAATACTATGTGCTTACATATTGGTACTAAGAGTAGAATAAAAATTGTACCTATAGTTCATGGACGTATGTATGAGTAATTAGTCATCCTAAGTCCTTTTTAACAAAAATTATTAATTAGGTATCTTTTACGATTTTGAACCTGTACAAATATGTACTGCCTTTTATGTTCGTTTCTTGCGATTTACTATTTTACAATTAAATTAAAAAATTTTAAAATCTGAATAAAAATACGTAATTTGCTTCATAATTGAGAAGATCGTATTTACATATTTTAGTTTTAATGTTAATCACAATGTGCACTCGCACTTTTAAGCATTTATTTGAAAAGCTATTTTTTGTTACATTTTGTGTTGAATAATAAGTACCATTTCCTAAATAAACCAATTTTGCTGTCTAAAGTAAGTAACCCAGAAAGCAAATTGCTCTCAATGTGTACCTTTGAAATCTTAACAAATAATCCTGTTTACAGTTTTGCAGATGACAGTATCCTTGTCTCCCACTTTAGATCAGAATAACCCTTACCAGCGACTGAGACTCATCAGCGCAGACTGGAGCAGATTACAGCAATTAATCTAACCTGGAGAAAGTTCAAACTTGGGGCGACCGAAATTTGGTCCAGTTCAATCCAGCAAAGACCCAGGCAGCCACGTTTACCAAGAGGGCCAATACAGTGGGCCCTGACATCATTATGGCAGGATCGACCATTCCTTCATCCTCGTCAAACGGACTGCTGGGTGTCTCGGTCAACAGCGATATGTCCTGGCATGACCACGTTGCTAACATCGCAAAATCAGCCCCCCAGAAGCTTGGTGCGCTACAAAACGCAAATAAGACCGTGCTTAGAATATTGCTCACATATCTGGGGTGCCGCACCAAAGCACACCCTAAAGCTGCTGGATTCCATTCAGAAGAGAGCTGTGCGTCTCGTCGGCGACTCGGAGTTGACCCGGAATCTAGATAGTCTGGAACACCGAAAACATGTAGCCGAGATATCTCTGTTTTACAGATACTTTCACGGCAGATGTTCCCAGGATTTAGTCCGCCTCATCCCGCCCCTGGCAGCTCCTGTCAGACAGTCACGACAGACGGCAAGAGCGCACCAGTTCGTCGAACAACTGGAAACACCTAGAACATCGCTTTACAAGAACTTCTTTGTCTGGCGCACTGCATCACTGTGGAACTCACTCCCAGGACATCTGTTTCCCACTCCCAGGACATCTGTTTCCCACTAATTACAACTTACAAATATTCAAGAGCCGTGTCAATCAACATCTTCGCACACACACCGCTCGTCGAGCGCCATAGGGTCTCCCTTTAGTGTGTGTGCCACTGCCATAAAAAAATCATTGCTAATTACTATAAGTGATCTTAAAATTGCAACTGCTGATTGTTCTGAAGTTTGTAAGCTAGTAAGTAAATCTTATAATTTATTTTATTTTTCTAACAAATTGGTAATTTTGGTATCGAAAATCTCGAAAACAATGCGAAAACTGAACCATTTAATTTTCAGTTGAAATGACAATAAAATATTGATTAATGCGTGCAAAGAGAAGCTCTCCTAAAGCTGGATTTATAGATTGACATAACATAAGCATAGCATAAGCATAAGAAGTTAAACATTCATATTCAAGTTAGGCAATTTATAGATCGACATAACATAAAACACAACATAAGCTTGACATAAGAAGTTGACCAATATTCAACTTTTTATGCTATGTGCTTATGTTCGACCAATGAAATCACAGAATTTTAATAATATTTACCTTTTGAGAGAATGACATATGCGATGTTCAATAAAATTTGGCGTTTTGGCTTTATGAATGCTTGTTCTTTTTGAGAATGGTGAAGATTTATAAATTAATATACATAAGACTCTATAATATACTTCTCTAAAACATTTTAAACAAAATTATGAAATTTGTAAGGTTAGTATTTTCGATTTACGGCTCAGGCGCAACATAGCACAAGCCCGTTTTATAAATCGACCATTTCTTGTAATGTGCTTATGCTATGCTACGTCTATGCTATGCTTATGTTATGTCAATCTATAAATCCAGCTTAAGTTTGATGCCAATATCAATAATTATAAACATTAAATCTTTTTAGGGTACTCAAACCTTTCAGTGTTGGGCATGTGCACATTGTATTAAATATTACTAAATATTCAAGAATCGTTTCTAAATCAATAATAGAACACTTGCTCAAACATATGGTCGATAAACGTAAATAATATAAATTAATGAATTTGATATGTTGTTTGTCTCGAAATGCCTGATTGATGAAAAATATTTCCTGCCTATCAATAGAGGGGTACAAAAACAGGGCCGAATCGAAAAACAAGCAAGTGATCCATATATTGATTTACAGGGCAGTTGAGGATATGAGGATTCAGTAACTGCTGATAATGCTGTTGATAATTCAAAATATAGAGTTTCAAATTTGGCTTTTTTTTAATTATCAGCAGTTGCTATATCCTCGTATCCTCTGTGAATAATTACTTACATCACCTGCTTATTTTTGGTTTTGGCACTGTTTTTCTACTCTTCTGCTGGTAGGCAGGATATCTTTTTCTTCCATCAAGCATTCTGAAACAAAACAACATTGTTTTTTTTATATTCTATTTACTTACTTATTACAGTGACCCTTAATATTATTACCTACTTCCTATGTTCAACGAACAATTTAGTAACTATTGTTGAACAATTAATAATATATAAATACAATTAGTTAACTGGGCGAAAACAATTTTATACCAACACTCCATACTAAGTGACCAGTCCCTCAGGCTTATTGGTTTATTAATGTATAATATGATATTTTTGTTATCCTGAAGGCCCAGGCTGGCAAATAGTATTTAGCAAAGAATCGATATTCTCTCGAATATTTTAATTATCAATTTAGGTACTTCATTTGTAAAGGGGTGTTGACGATTTTGTTCAATTCAAATAGACGTGCATCTTTCTCTTATTTGGAATTTTTGTCTAAAGCTCACAAATTAATATATTAAACTTAATCACAAAAATTAATCTATACCGACAGTTTCAATCTGCGATGATATTGTCTGCCGACTGTATAAAATTACCAGAGGCCATAAAAGATATTTTCAAATAATGTCCACATTTTTCATAAACGTTATCTTCACTATCGAAATTCTATGTTATGATTACCATCTTGATATCCATTCCTCGCCATTCCGTTACGGTATGAGCGGCAATTTTTAAATACTTTTTCCGTAATGAGCAACCTTATTTGCATTTAATGGTACTGGTCGATGCAGTTAAGATTTTCTTTCGATTATTTTCTATACTTTCTCGATTGCTTTTATTGGTTCGATTGGGTTCATCTATTGCGCTATGTCCTAGTATTCGACAGTCAACTACAGGGTGATCTCTATTTTTAAATGAAAGAAAATTAAATTAATGACATAATAAGCAGTTTAACAGGCGACGTTAATTTTTCTTTCTATGTTCTTATCTATGTCAAAATGGAAGGAATAATTGAACAGAAAACGAATTTTATACTCCTTTTAAATAACGTTTTTCCTTCCCGTGTTTTTATGAAAGATAACTCCGCCGTAATCCTGAGAGATCCGAATTAATTAACATCCTATACATGTAATTGAAGAAGCAGATACAGGCACTGAACGGGGACTTATTTTTGAGCTTCCCAGTATTTTTAAAACAATCCAAAATATCCATTCGATGTATTTTTTCCGAACCAAAAAAAATATTTGAACCCAAAACAAATGACTTACACCCTAAATGAACTGTTTTTTAAATGAAACACGCTGTATATTACTACAATTTTGGACACTCTAGAGAAATCTAAACACGTTTCGTGTTTAATATCCTATACCTATCTTTAGCTGTTTACGAAATATTGACAGTTGAAAGTCGGGTATTTTAACATTTTGACAGACTCTTAGGTTTTCATAAGCTATCGAATGACAGTAACTTTGAATTTATCCCGCGAATAAAATTAACGAGAAATTTTGAATCGCCCTCTCACACACACCTACCTACCCCCCCCCCCCCCCATACATACACAAAAGCGCGCGTGCGCGCAATGCCACGGCGTGAATCTATCTGTTTTCACTTATTATACCGATTTACAGACCCTCCCCCAGTGAGGATACCAAAACCAATTCTGGTCCAAATAGGTTGCCCTGGTCTCTAATTTTTGTTCTTGGACGATTTATTCCAGAGATATATAGGCCGGTATTCGAAGAAATGCATTAAATTGCCCCTGGGAAAGGGGCAACCACTTCCAAGCCGCCCCTGCGCGGCGGACCTGGGGCACCATTTCTTAAATGTTACCTATAGGTATGTATGTATATGAATCATGCCAAGTTTCATCTGAGCAGAACAAATTGCATGATTGGAACGACTAACCTCCATACTACTTTGCATATTGTCAATTCTTTATGGTTCTTGCGTCTCCGCAACTGATAAACGTAAAATACAAAAAATCCAAGAGTCGTGTTGGAGGCTTATGTTAGGATTACGTACATACGATCATATTTTGGAAAAAAATATCGGATGGCTCAATATGAATAAACGTCGAGTCCATCACCTCGGCAATTTTATCCATAAAACTTTAAAAAATCTTTCTTCGAACTTAGAGATACATTCATTCCTGGATCTAACCATGATAGAAATGTTTGACATAAAAATAAATTTACCAAGCTGCAACATCGTACAGCAATATTCAACGAAGTTTTTTTGTTTAATGCTATAAAACTTTATAACTCTTTACTTGACGAATTTAAACTTTTTAGTATTAACAAATTTGAATATTTATTAACCAATTTAAGTATAAGTATCGTATTTATCTGCTGAGTGAGTAAGTGAGTGGACGCTGAATTGGTGCCTTCTGGGCGCGGTTGCTTGAGTGTTGGAAGGAGGGGCCTGGCGTGGTCTCTACATGTTAGTGTTGTATTCTCATGTTTGGTTATTTCTTTCATTTCGAGGATAATTTTACTCTTTTGAAGGATTTTTTTTGCTTAGGTTAAGCTTTAAACATGGGGCTCCCTAATAGGGCTAAGGTCCATTTCATCTTTCTTAGAGTCTAGCTGATTTTTAGTCATCTGCTAAATAACTAATTAATTATAAACACTGTCGTTTTCCAAACTCGAGAAGTTAGCAACTCTACTATAACTGGTTGGACAAGAGCAGTTGTTTGGCTAGACTTCTGAGGGCATCTCATCATAAAATTTATCTCCTTTGTTAAGAGTATAAGTAGTACAAGTGTACACAAATGTTACTTTTTCAATAAAATATAGTCCGTCTAGAAAGTATCCGGAATTTTATATTTTTCCTAATTTTAATATATTTCTTTTTCGTAACATTCCAAGACAAAAGTAATGCATCAAGTACGTTCTCCGGATAGTTGGCTACGGTCAAAATAGCATGGCAACACTATCTGTCAAACATTGTTGATTGTAAGCAGGCTTAAGTTTTGTGAAATAATGTCAAAAGTATGAAAAATAAGAGAGGTAGATTTTTTTGTATAGAAAAGGTGTTCGAACGTTATAAAATTAGTGTAATTTAGTGGGTTCGAATAAAGCTCAGTATATGAGACAATGAAGATGATAAAAAAAACGGCACAGATATGAGGCATAGACCAGTTTTGAGAAGACCGCGTAGGATTTGCGGAAATATTTAAAACTCTGCAGCGGCCTTGGGACTACAAAATCCGCTCCTAAGCATGCTACATATCAAGGAAACCAAACAAATCGCTGCAATGATACTGACTTTGTGAACGTTTTCGAGAAGAAAATTTCAGCATATCTGACGAAAGTTGTTTCCAGCATGGTGTAACTCACCTAAAAAATCTTATTAAGAGAACATGTTTCAGTCCAAATTCCTAATTTTCCCAGTGAAATATGGTTTAGGGAGTAATATTACAGCGTGGTACTACACCTCTCTGTATAGTTGATGGTACCATTAACAGTGCAAAGTGTTGTGCCATTATAGAAGGTTTTCTAGAAGGAAATGGTTTATGTTTCCAGAGGGGTGGCATATTCAGCAGTATAATGCACGATGCTATACTTCTGTCTATATTTAAGCTTGAATACAAGATTACCAATTGGCAACAAATTCATAGCAGCAGCTTCACCCGATTTGAGTCTCATTGAAAACACATTATGGGGACAAACAAACATTAAAGTGGGACGAATGCCACAAAACAACACAGATTTGATTCGGTCAGTTTTACACCTGGACCACCATCACCGAACATTATGACGATCACCTAGTTTCGGGTGTATCTGGACATATAGTGAAGCGTTTAGAGATAAATGGAGGTTGTATATGTAAATAAGATGAATTATTTGTTGTAATTTAATAATTCAAATAATAGAGATTTAAACCGAAAAACTTTATTTGTATTTTCCTTTTTCCGGATACTTTCTAGACGTACTATACATTTGAACGGTACAGGGGGAAAACGATCTAAGTCCCATTTCTTATGGGAAACTTTTTTATTATTCATATCACAGAAAATTTTATTCTTGATTAAAGTTGGTGCTTGGAAAAAAACTAATTTTGACAATTAAAGTTATACAGGGTACTTAAAAAATACAAAAATTATGGTTAAAAGAAACAGAAACTTTGGAATATCGGAAAATCTTCTACAGAAAAAATAAAGCTCCTATTAAAATAAAAGTAAAAGTCAAATACCGTTTTTCCAAAAATGCACAGTTGCGAAGAAAATCCATGTCAATTATTGAAAAAATCCTCTTTTTCTTAATTTTGTCTATTTTCTCAGCAACGATGCACTTTTGAAAAAAATGGTATTTGACTTTTATTTTTATCTTAATAGGAGTTTTATTTTTTCTGCGGAGGGTCTTCCAATATTCCAAAGTTTTTGTTTTTTTAACCAACATTTTTGTATTTTTTAAGTACCCTGTATAACTTATCCTTAATTTAGCATTGTAAAAATTAGTTTTTTTTCAAGCACCAACTTTTATCAAGAATAAAATTTTCTGTGTAATCAATAATAAAAAAGTTTCCTATAAGAAATGTGACTTAGATCGTTTTTCCCCCGTATCCTTCATTTATTATTATTATTATTATTATTATTATTATTATTATTATTATTATTACTATCATTATTATTATGATTATTATTATTATTATTATTATTATTATTATTATTATTATGATTTAGCCTTACGGAATTCACAATCCCTCTAATGGGAACATTCACTTATCCCAGATATCCCGGATACCAAAAGGATTAAGCTCTCGGAACCCTTTACATGTTATTCGGACCTTGGTGGCATCTACGGGTTTCCTTCAAATTTTCGGATGGTACGTGCTGTTGCGAGTAGTATTGCTTTCTGCATCAATGTGAAGAGATGTTCGCTCAATCCGAGTTCCTTGATGTTTATTAACAGGATCTTTGGATTTGGAATGAGTCCTTTTGATGACACAATGATTGGCACCATTCTCACTTTCTCCATTCCCCATTGTTGCGGGATTTTCTCTTGTAAATCTCGATATTTTGCGATCTTTTCGGCGTGCTTGACCTGCAAATTACTGTTGTTGGGTGTGGCGATGTCGATCAGCGTGGCATCCTTGGCCGGCTTATCTACGAGAATGATGTCCGGTCTATTGTGGGTCGCCGTCTGGTCAGTAGGCACAGTGTGGTTCCAGTAGATCTTATTTATAGCAACTTTCTTCTCCGTCTGCAGCAGCAACAACTTGTTTGCTAGTTCCTGATGAATTATCTTCTGACTTTATATTCAGTTGCTGCGAATGTTTACCATCCTTCTGCTATAAGCTGGATGGTCTCAGTGGTTTGACAGCCGTATCGACATCGATCATTCGCCACCGAAGCATCTCCAATTATGTACTTGAGATAGTTTCTGATGCGAATCACTTTATCTTGAATACCCAGTAGAAAGCCCTCGGTTTCGGGAAACATTTGTCCTGAGTAGCCTCATTCGCATGCCTCCCATGTAAGGGTTTTTCCTTCCACACTCGTATTTTCTCAAAGTCGGTATGATGGCGATCTTGAACATGGTACTCTTTTAAAAGTAGTTGTGTAGAGTCATCTATGATACAAATAGTCCTATGAACTTCTGAGGAATTCGCTTTCCTGTGAAAATAATTGTGCAAATTATTTAATTGCCGATCCAATTGTTTACGTAGATCGGCGAGACCTCTTCCACTTAGATGTGTTGGCAAGGTTGTGCGCTCAGCTGCGCTCCTTGGATTGTGTTTGTGGTGCTCTTGTAAGTAAGGTTCTTGTTTTCCGCTGGATATTTTCAATGTCAGTGCCGGTCCATGCTACCAATCCAAACGAGTATCCAAGAACTGTTAAATTGAGTTTTTGCCAGACGTTTTATCCTCCTAGTAAATTATTGTATTAGTTCGGCCTTCATTGTGCCATTGTTTGTTGAATTCCGAGATACTTGTAAAATTCATCTCCCTTCATTGCCTCGATGTTCTGGTAAGTTCAAAGTGTCCTGGACATATTTTACCTCGTACGATGTTCACGTTACGGCACTTTTTCAGTCCAATCGGCATTCCAATATCAATGGAGAATTGTTCTACAATCTTCAACATTTGCTCTAGCTGATTTTTGGTAGCTGAAAAGTAGATTGACTTTCTCTCCTGCTTCGTTGTTGTTTTTGATATTGTATCCATAGGAAGTAGAATTCAGCTCGTGGGATAGAGGGTTCATCGCAATATAGAACCATAGCGGGTTGAGGGCGTCTCCTTAAAATATACCTCTTTTTATTGGTATGTTTTCGGAGATAATCCCGACTTAATTAAGATACATTTTCGTTTGCCAAGATGTCAGGGCATGCCTTAAAAAGTTAACAATGTTAGGATCAGTCTTATATATTTGAAGAATCTTTAGTAGCCACTCATGAGGCACAGAGTAGCAAGCCTTTTTATAATCGATTTAAGCCATGTACAGATTCCTACGCTTGGAAAATGCCTGGTTACAGATGAAAGAGTCGATTATGAGTTGCTCTTTGCACCCCATTGAACCCTTAGCGCATCCTTTCGTTTGGACGGCAATGGTCTTCTTTCGCTCACAGTGAGCATATAGCCGGTGTGCTATTATTATTATTATTATTATTATTATTATTATTATTATTATTATTATTAT
>MU183078.1:72597-125054 GCA_016904865.1 Pissodes strobi | reverse complement strand
TGTCAAAGTTCGTTTTTTTCCAAGCACCAACTTTTATCAAGAATAATATTTTCTCAGATTTTAAACGAAATCGGGCATACTTTAAGTAGTGCCCCCCTACCCTACCCTTGAAAGTGAGGGGGGAGTGTAAGCAAGACCATAGTTTTATATTTTCATTTGAACTACAAACGCATTCCAAATTTGAAGCCAATTGGATATGTAGAAGTCAGCTAAAATTGACTTGCAACATTTAACCCAATATCGGCCATGTTGAATCCGCCATTTTGAATTTTCAAAATCTGGTAGAAAATTCATATTCCTTGTCCCCAAAAACCTCCATATACCAATTTTAAACGAAATCGGACATACTTTAAGTAGTGCACCCTCCCCTACCCCCGAAATGGGGGGAGGCGTAAACTTAACAACACTATAATATTGTATTGTACCAAATTCCAAGTCAATCGGACATTTAGAAGTAGTTCTAATTCAGCTTGCAAGGTTTGATTACAGACAGATCCACAGGTGAAAGTAAATAAAAGCTTGTAAAAAGCTCCGAATAATTTAAACAGTTTAATGAATTTTGATTGACGAATAGAGATTTAAAAAGAATATGAAATTGGTACAGTGAAATAAATTATTAATATTACGCCACGACTAACTAACAAGTACCCTTATTGATGATACTTCCATAGAAGCAGTTTAATGCCTCGTCTTACATCTTAATAGTGACCAAATCGTCTTACGGCCCTATGTGGTCACGTCTCGACCGAATTAACTTAATTCCGCTAAATAAATATGTCTTTCATGGGAACAGCAGAAGTCTTCCGCTGATCCCCGTGCGTCGTGCTTTCGTACTTCTACTTTTCAGCTATTCTTTTCGTCGCCGTTCAGTTAAATTATTGTTGGCGTCAGCATTAATATCAATATCCACTGTTGGTAAGAAAGGTAATCAATTATTGTTTTTTTTATGTCACTGAATAATTGTTGGTACTGGTGTTTGATATAGCATCAGGGTAAGTTTTTGTCGGCACTCTCTTTTTTCACCAATCACACCTTTTGGTAACTTCCACACAACTGTATCTTTTAATGAATGCTTTATTATTTGTTCCTTTTTGTGTCAAGTCACTGTCACTGCTTGCTTATTTGTCCACTATGGTTTGTTTCAACGGGGCAATTTTTGATCCATAACATTCCAACAGGGATTGTCGGTTAGAAAAGTCGGATATTTTGAATACTTCCACGTTTCTCCAAAGGTTTTAAATACAATCTAATAGGATAATAGTGGATCTAAACAATGAAGCTCATTGCTTAGATCCACCTAGAGTAGTTATGCTGAATATTGGTTTATATTCAATGGTCCGATTTTTCGACCACTGTTATCCGTTTAATTTTTAAACAAAAATATTTCAGCATTTGCAACCAATGTTGACAAAATTGTTCAATGTGAAGGCCCACTAGCAAAAATGGCGACACCGCTTTGAATGGGATTTCTAATAATAAAAACGTCAAAAATGACAAGACGGCTGATTGGGACTACACTAATACTTTTGATTAAAAAAACCTGCAAAATGAAAAAACACGTTTTAAAAGACATTTAGCGCACTCGCAAGTTAAGAAACTATTTACGTGGGTAAATTGCTAAAAATTTGGCCAGAGCCTATGGTTTGAGGGTTGACACTTTAATAATAATTATATTATTTATTAACTACTTCTTATGTTAGTTTTTAAGCTTTCTTTATGTAAAGCATTAATGCGTAAAAAAAGGTTTTTGTTTTTAATCCTATTAAAAATCTATTTGCTGTCTCTCTCTAACACATGAGTTCTTATGGAAAATGTCACCAATATGCGATACATCATTGCTTTTGGGACCTTAGAAGCTCTTAAAATCCATAATAAAAAATCCAGGACCGTATTTAAAAAAAACAAAGTTGATGATGGCAGCTCAAAAACGAAACGTCGGCTTGAAAATCTGATAACACCATCTAGAAGAACAGAAAAAGTAGTAATAAAAATGTGAAATTTATTCTGCTATATCTATTCAAATGGAGTCAGAAAAAAAATAAAATTTAAATCGTGAATATTCGATTTTTTCCAAAACTCTTCGGAAGTATTCGGAATTTTTAAACTTGTAAGGTGGCATTTTGATCAGCATTAAATTGCGTAACTTTACCTTTATTTAACCAACCCTTGTATCTCTTCTAGTTTCCGAGATTCCAATGATGATGTTCGAATTTGGGACACCCTGTACACATAAAAACACCCGATACCGATTTATGTCAATTTTATTGTCAAAGTCAACGCTTTTTCTTCTTATTTTTTACATTTCTTATCAGTTGTAGCGTAGCCATACAAAGTGATGTCATTTTCAAACATTCTGTATTATATGGATACATTTATTTTGAAAACTCTTAAAATTTAACGGTATACAGGGTGTCGCGAAATTAGTGAACGAAACATCAACCATGTATTTATCGGTCAAAAATAACAAAAATTTTTCTTATAAATATATATCGGGAAGGCAGCTAGAGCCTCTTAAAAATGGGCCCCTGGATATGGTTTTCTTTAATTATTTCCGAAACGGTGTAAAATAGAGTTTTAAAATTTTGGGATTCTACTAACTTTAATATTCTGAATTTAAAAATGGAATTAAAAATAAAACGTTTTAGTCAGATGCGAACATTTTAGAGGGTGAATCTAAAAATTAACTTTTTTTTGGGCTAACTTTTTATATATTTTTTCTTCAAATTTTGAAAATTTGAATTTTTTTTTCGCAAAAAAGTGCCTCTTAGTTTGCTTCGCTAGGACGCAGCGTTTTTGAGAAAATCGGATTTTAAAGTATACTTGACTGCCAAAACGGGTGTAAAATGAAGGTTATAATTTTTGATATTCCCCAAAAATTCATTTTGACGTTACAAAACTTCATATTACTATAAAATAGTAGAAACACTTGTTCCAGAAGAAAGTTATGACAGATCTTCAAAATTTTAAAAACTATAGCATTCAATTTACAGCCGTTTTTGGCAGTCGGAATACATTTATTATCCGTTTTTCTCAAAACCCTGCGTCCTAATGATACGAAATAAGAGGCACTTTGTGACACTCTGTATAGGTATACGGTATATACTGTATAAGTGGATATGGTCAAAGGTGGCCATTCATCTTTTAATATACTAATCTGACACGGTTGTACCAGAAGCATATATCCAGTTGTCTTAATGGATACGCGATGTTTTATTAGCTTGTAGATATTACGAAAAATGTGAAAACTCATAGCTGTTTATTGCTTGGAAATGGCTCAAAATAAGTTATCTACATAATTACATATTATGTACATAACAGTATAACCTTTCTTCTAGAATCATAAAAAGAAACAGCCCAATTTAAAATAAGCAAGCGTTATACCCGGATTTGCACGATTTTTCAATTTTTTGGTTGATTGGACCCCGTTGGCATAAATTGCCAATAACATACATCAAAAATTTGATTTTTTCAAAAAAATAAGTTTTGAAAATTCAACAAATAAAAATATTTTTCGAGACCGAGACCGAGAGTCTCGTTACCTTGGTCTCGGTCTTTGTCTCGGTCTCGATCGGTAAGTCTCGGACAAGACCGAGACCGAGACCAAAGTCTCGCGAATCCCTAGTCATTTAAAACTAATATCTTACTATACGAATTTTCTGGCATCTCTGGCTTCTTTAAGTTCGAAATGCTTACTGCATGACGTTTTTTGCTTCTTCAAATTTAAATATATGTGATATATTACATCCTTAAATGCATGAAACAAATTGTGAAAAAAATTCGCAAAGATGCAGCGGGAGGACATTGAAAATGATTAATAAAAACGCAAAAATGTTATTTGTGTTGAAATTCAAATAGTTTCCAAAAGCAGAGTAAAAAGTAAAAATACACACACGAGTGTTTATAATATATATTAAAGAAATGCATTTTTAACAATAATATTAAACATCATAAATAAAACAAAAAAAAATAAAAAAGGTGCAGATATATGAAGACCGAAAAAAATTACCCGTCACTTTTAGATAGGAAAATCTATTAATATATAATTAGCCATAACGTTACTGTAATATTTTTAACCTGTTCCGATTCATTTTAGCCCGTTTTGGTTATGTATTTTTAGTTACAATTGGTTAGTTTCAGTTAGTTTCAAGTTATTTTAGTCATTTGAACCGACTGGCATACGTTATATTCAAATTTAATCTTTTTTGGTTAGTTTTGGTTTAGTTTCGGTTTGTTTGGGTTAGTTTGTTTTGGTTAGTTTTGATTTACTTTAATTTTTCCAACCTATACCGATACGTTTTAGCCCGGTTTGGTGCTTTTAGTTACTTGTGATTAGTTTTGGTTAGTCATTCAACCAGCTTTCGGTCAGCTTTAGTTAGTTTTAAATTATTTCAGTAATTTGAACCGGTTCCGATACGTTATAACCAATGTTAATGTTTTGGGTTAATTTTAGTTAATCGGCAAAATTCTGTTAATTTAAGTTCGTTTAAGCCCGTTTTGGTGCTTTTAGTTACATTTGGTTAGTTTTGGTTAGTTATTCAATCAAATTTCGGTTACTTTGAGTAAGTTCGAATTTATCTGAGTCATTTGAATGGGTTAGTACGATACAGCCAATTTAAATGTTTTTGGTTAATTTTAGTTAGTCGTCAAAATTCGGTTAATTTGGGTTAGTTACTTATTTTAATATTCTTATTCTGTTTCAATACTTTTTTTGCCCTTTTTGTTTACTTTTGATCAGTTTTGGTTAAACATTCGTTGGTTAGGTTTAGCTAGTTTTAATTTATTTTAGACATTTGAACTGGATCCGGTACGTTATATCCAATTTTAATGTTTAGTTATAGTCGCCAAAATTCGGTTAGTTTAAGTTAGTTTCAACTTATCTAAATATTTTTAATCTGTTCCGATATGTTTTAGACCTTTTTGGTGCTTTTGGTTACTTTTAGTTAGTTTTGGTTAGTTGTTCAATTAACTTTCGGTTAATTTCAGTTAATTTTAATTTATTTTAAGCATTTGAACTGGTTCCGATACGTCATAAGCAATTTTAGTGTTTTTGGTTAATTCGGTTATTTTGGATTAGTTTCAACTTATCTACTTAAATCTATTTCAATGCGTTTTAGTCCGTTTTGATGCTTTTAGTTAATATTGGTTGGTTTTGGTTAGTCGTTCAATCAACTTTCGGTAAAGTTCAGTTATTTTTAATATATCTTAGTCATTTGAACCGGTTCCGGTACGTTATAAGCAATTTTAATGTTTTAATTAATCTGTTCCGATTGGTTAGTGGCCAAAAATGCGGTTAATTTGGGTTAGTTTTAGCTTACTTCAGTATTTTTAATGTTCTTCGATACGTTTTAGCCCGTTTTGGTGCTTTTAGTTATTTTGGTTAGTTTTGGTCATTCAATCCAATCATTTAGGTATTTTGGTTAGTTTTAGTCATTCAATCCAATCATCTTACGGTTACTTTCAGTTAGTTCCAAGTTATTTGATCATTTGAACCGGTTCCGATACGTTATAAGCAATTTTAATGTTTTTGATTAGTTTTGGTTAGTCACCAAAATTCAGTTAATTTGGGTTAGTTTTAACTTATTTCAATATTTTTAATCTACATACGTTTTAGTCGGTTTTGGTGCTTTTAGATAGCTTTGGTTAGTCGTTCAATAAACTTTCGGTTAATTTCTGTTAGTTCCAATTTGTTTTAGCCGTTTGAACCGATTCCGATACGTTATAATCAAATTCAAATTTAGATAAACAAACTAACGCGATCTCTCACGCGTACGACGTCATGTGTGGCAAATGTAGCATGCACTTTTTCACGATTTGTGGCCCTATACTAGGATAACAGAAACATTTCCAATGTTAAAATTTGACGTATTTTTTCGAAAATATCTCATATTTTTGTCATGTGTCATATTTGGCACAAATTGAAATAAAACAGAAAAAATAAACTTAAGTGAAAGACATTTTTACGGGAAGGTATTATAAAAATGTTTGTTACAATAAACAAACTTTCTTTATTCAGTGTGGAATTTATAAAAGCAGTTACGATCTTTATTTAGGCACATGATATTTGGGACTTTCCCTTTCAATCTGGATACTTGCATAGTTACCTTTCTCCATTCACTAAAGGCAAATGATTCAAGTTGTGGGTTGTTATTTCCTGAGAGGAAATTTGCGAAGGGATTTTTTCGTTTTTTATCTCGGGCTGAGTTTGTAAGGAACGGCCTTCCCCTTTTTCTTGCTAATGTCTGAGCTGTAGTCAAAATGTTTACCATAACCAGTTTAAATTCTGACAGTGGTAGGGACAAGTTATCATTTTTTAGATTTCTTCTCCATAGAGTCCAACTTTAACGCTTATCATATCAAAAAAATGGAAGAATATTCTCATATACCATTTTTGCTTCCAATTTAGATTCTATAGTTCTCCAATATAGGGGTAAGCAGATCTACAGCAAAACTACATCTTGACTTTCTTTCTATAAAAATCTTGAATATTAAAATTTTTTTAAAATATTCAAACTACGGCGTTATGCAAATTTTTAAAATAAGTATTTATACTCGTGGACAGCAACACTTGGTGGGCTGGAAATAGTAACATGACATCTTCATTTTCTGCTGAATCTCCGGAATTTAGATGTAGGCTGGCTACCAACATAAGTTGACATAGTATTGACAACCTTATCACTTTGGCCCCTCCTACAAAAACAGTATTCCTACTCTACATTTTTCTTATCTGATTCCTTGGGAAATTTATAATCTGGCACTCGATTCGCTCTCACAGTTCCTAGGGGTAGAATTCCATTATTGGTAAGGCAGATTTGAACGGGAATACTAGTGAATTAACCTTACAATTTCTTGCCATTGGCTCCTCAAGTAGTTTCAATTTTGGATAAAGTATAGCCTCTTTGGCTCTGGCTCCAGGGTGTAAACAGCGCAAGTACTAGTTTAGTGACCCTAACGAAGCTGAAAAAGGAAACTGGAAAACGGTCGACGTTTCGAGGAACAAATCTGTCTTCGTCGGTTGAACCATGACTATTCTGAAAATGTTTGTGGCAAGTATGAACAAAACTGTCCAGTAAGAAAGACGCCAAATATTCGTATCTGGAAAATATTCATAATTGGACTTGTGTTTCAAATTACAATCGAATTGTTCATTATGGTGCAATATCATTATACCCCAAAAGAACATATTTTTGTGTACATAATTAGGTGATTATGCATAAAAAGTAAAATATTAACTATATTAAGTCATTTACTCATAATCTTATAGCCAAATTTTCAGGTCCCTAGAATTATGACGTCTTTCAGGTATACTTAATTTACAGGATTTACAATTATATTTTCGCTCTCCTGAACAATTACGATTTGGTGACTGTGACTTAATATAACTTACATCTACGGTACAAATATATCTAAATATTTACTCTAGAGAAAAATCGGTGGGCGCATTGAATTGACACTAGGGCGTGTAAACAAACCCAAACAATTACACAACAGCACGTAATCTAACAATATTTATTGGACCCGTGTCCAATTCCAAAAACAATGAAATAAATTTAAGAGGAACTGTCCCGGCGTAGATAAATGTGCACCAGCTAAAATTCGAACACACAATTAAAAGTAGCCAATTATTTTGAGGATGTATCTTATAAATTTGCGGGGCAGCTTATTTTGCAAAGAGATTACGAGAATTTTTCTTGAAACAATTTTAATTATTTTCTGGTGATGACTCGTTAAAGCCTGTTGATGTTACATTTACTGTTGTTTTGAGAGGAGACGAATCGTCCGAAAATATTTAGGTATAAATAACATATTTTGTGTCATTGATAAATGATGTTTCTAAAACGAACGTAAAAATTACCTATGTGAAATTATGCAGAATATTTGAAGTAAGCATGATTACGGGTAAATGATCAGTCAAGGATCACGTATGTTGCTGCTAACTGGAGCGATTTCCCAATTAATTAATTATTGTCTGATGTTAATTATCCCTTAAATAGACTTTTTAGAATGTTACATGTTCTTTTTGCATAACATTTTACGAAAGCGTAGGGTTACGATAGTTTCTTTTTATTTCAGACTTTAAAATTAGAATTCGGAGAAAAATATGTGAATTAAGACTTTAAATTTAAGATTTCGATAAAAAAAAGGCTGAATTCGAATTATAAGCTCAGAATTCAAGAAAGAAGTCTGAATCTAGACTGTAACATTTAAATACGGAGGAAAAAGTCAGAATTCAGACATTAAACTCTGAATTCGGAGAAAAAAGTCAGAATTCAGATTTGAAGTGAATTCATGGAAAAAAGTCTGGATTCAAACTTTAACCCCTGAATTCAGATAGAAAAAGTCTGAGTTCAGATATTAAATTTAGAATTTAGATTAGGGGAGACCGGGACTCTTTAGTAATAGATCCGAGCAAAAAATCCAAATATATGTATTACCCCTCTTGTGAATAAGTTGTAGCACGTGACGTGAGTACCTGATTGTTTAAACTAGGTAGGTTGGCATGAAATTGGAAATAAGGAAAAGTTCACTTTAAGTTCCAATGACATATTTCTTACAGGTAAATAGTAAAATAAAATGGTACATAAAAGAAACAAAAACATTGACAAAATAACACATTGTCGGGTGTAGCACATTCTTCATCAGTTCACATGTTACAAGAAGTGTGTTGTATCCATTTTTCCTTTAACTTACTTTACTTGCCTAATGTGTGTCACATTAGGCAAAAACATTCAATGCTGTCCTCTTCGTCTAGTAAAAAAATTTGTTTTCTTGTCCTTGGCCTTTATTCTGGTATTTGATTGTTTTGCGCTTGTAGCTGTTCTGCCCTATTCTCCAGAAAAGCTTTTCCACTGGTTGTTTCTTTTTTTTTCGATTTCTTCTTTCTTCCATTGGTAGCAGGATTAGCATTCCTGGCATTGCCTTCGGAAATGGTCTGATGCCCTCCAGCCTCCAGGCTACATTTCCAGTTGTAATTAGAGTTTCAGCAATATCGTATTTTCTCATAACAATATTTCTCAATATACAATTTATTTAATAATTCTTTATCATCACTTCGTGTAGAACACCCAGCATTGAACGAGTTCATATTGTTTTCCTTTTTTTAATTTCAATAGAAAACTCACGTGCACTGTAACGTTGCAAATGTTACTAAATACGGTATTGCGATTTTCTCCTTTTACTGGTGGATTAATTTTGTCGATACTCTCCCTACCTTATTTCTCGCGAACTTACTCCGGATGTTCGAACCAACTCGATGGATTCATCCGTTTAGTGCGCCACTTGACGGATGTGGTATAATATTCTTTTTCGAGAAATCTCAGGACTTCTCGTCTGGGCGCTCAACGTGTTCAGACAGAGAAAAGCGACCAATTTTGCTAAAATTATCGTGGTTATTTTTGACCATCTGGTCGTTATGGTTAATTACACTCTGCATTCAATGTAGAAAAATTCGGTAGTATAGTTTCCGGAATTACCGGCCATATCGTTTAATACCGATATTTGACGACTAATGTGGTTACCCTTCCTAGGAAAGAAGGTTTGTTTATAATTCATACTACTCTCCCGTTAGCCGTTCTATGAGATGGAATTCCTTCTGTGAGGGAGAATTTCACGCTGACCTTAGCTAATACCGCCGTCAGTTAGCCGTACCGAGGCCATGCTTTTGTCAAGGTGACTCGACCAGAAACAAGAAATTCGATTTTAATTTATTTAAGTTCTTTGATTATCGCATATCTTTCTTACGGCTTACCGCTATATATCATTTAAATATAAATAATGAATATATAATCAAATAGCTGTAGGTCATTTGCCTTGATTACCCTATCTTTCCTACCGCTATACATAATTTTAATTATTAAATATATAATCAAATAGCTGTAGGTCATTTGCTTTGACTACCGCATATCTTTCTTACCGCTATATATCATCTTAATTAATGAATATGTAATCAAATGACTAGGTTATTTGCTGTTGCTATCTTCTTTCGCTATAGTTTCCCGTAATTGAGTAATTGAAAATAAGTTACTTATTACTTTTGTCGAGTATTTGATTGTTACTTTCCTTAATTGATAAATATCTCGATTATGTCTTCGTGGTTATCTGATTGATACTTGTGTATTTATATCTACCGACTTTAACCATAAGTTTTTACTATAATCAGCTGTTCACCTCATAGCAGTAGACGAGTTTATATAGCTGCCATTTGCAATTTTAAGTTTAAAACCTGATCGAACTGAGCTCATTTCGTTTTTTTTTAACTATTTACATCCCTGGTTACTTCATTGATTTAATGTATCTATTGACTTTTTATTGATATAATAATATCATTGCTGCCATGAGATTGATTTATCTCAGTTTTGTTTAATAATAATTTGATTTTACCTATAGATACTTATCGGCTATATATACATATCTATATACTTCATAGGTTATCCTATAATTTAGTACACTTGATTAACTGTTTATTGATATGATGATATTACCGCTGCTCTGTGTATAATTTAGATTAATTTTTTTTAATGATCATTTCATTTATACCTGCATATATTTACCGACTACCTATATCTATACTTATTTACTTTACTTTAGTATAAAGCTAGTTTAATAAAATAATTCTGATTGCCTTTTGTCAAACCTTTAAGAATTCAACGTGTAGTTGGGATTGTTGTGAAATAGGTAGTGGCAATATTAATGTTATAAAACCTAGATTAGAACTTAGTATCTTATTTTGTTTGATTTACTATTCTGATAGTATAGGTAAAATCCCTTATAAGACAATCTTCTCACTAATTTAACTTCAAATTAATTGGAGATAAAATTTAATTGTCTTGAAAGGATTTGTGTAATTTTGTCCTATTTTAATAAGTAGTTATTTGGATCCCCGATATTTGTTTTGGTGTGTACCTTTTCTTAATGAATTTCTTTAATTTCTAAATCTCTTAATAGGGTATTTTTCTAAATTTTATTACTCTATTGTCAAGGATCAATTATCATAATCTCTTGCAGTGGCGCCCTATCCTAACTGCCATGACATAAACCCAGGCCTTTTAGAAAAATCGAATCCGCTGAGTAAACCTGGAATATGATAATGAGCAACTAACAAGTAACGATGCTTGAAATGTATTTGTTGAAAAATAAAAGTAGTACAAATGCGGCACGGTGAGAATACATGCGACGTTATCCGGACAGGCGCCGGCGCCGGCGGGTTCCCTCTAACAAAATATTTCGTAGACCCCGCTAAAAATTCTTAGAAAATATTAATGTTTCGGTGCTAACCCAAGAAAATTAAATTAATATTCTGGGATATTTTGAAGCAAACTCTGTAACTTCAATTAGCCGTGTATAATATGAAGAAACTGGAATTACCTGCAGTTCCATCCATAAGGTCTTAAAAGAATAACTGCAAAGCGGTTAAGTTTAGAAATACCCACAAACTCAATATAGATCAACGCGAAAGCAGGATTCACTTTTCTCCGGAGTTCCTTACTTACGATAATGAAAATAATGAATTCTTAAGAACCATTTTATGGACAGATCAGAGCAATTTTACAACCAGAAGAGGATGCAACCATTAAAATTCACGTTTCTGGTCTACAAATAACCCCTTCAAATACGGTAAATTAAACATCAAAGTTACCAGTCAGTTAACGTTTGGTGTGGGATTATCGGAAGATATGTTTTAGTACCTATCTTCCAAAATGGAAAATTAACAGGTGACCGGTATTTGCAGCTCCTCCAAAACGATGTAGGAGACTGAATTGACAATCTCCCAATAGGTGTAGTAAGGCGAATAATGTGGCGACAAGATGGAGTCCCTCCACATAACGTTGGGCCAGTGTAAGATTATTTAAATTCAGAATACCTTCAAGGTAATAGAGGGATCATACCTTGGCAGGCAAATAGTCTAGATCTTACTGTTATGGATTTTTTCTTTTGAGGGCATATTAAAAATTTAGTTTACGTAACTCCAAAACACAGAATAATTCACGCGATCGACGATCTAAGAAATTTTAATAACCTCAATTAATCATATGATTACTGTCTTACAAAAATGTGTGGAAAATAATGGGGGTCATGTTGAACAGGATTTATGAATTTTTGTTTAATTTTATTGTTATTGTTGTTGTTACCTTATTCTATCGAACATTACCAAGAGACTAGAAGGTCCACTCTCAGTCGGCACTTTTGATGTAGCGCTTACAAAGGCGAGACGCCAGACTTTAGACCAGACGGGGTGAAACGTGGCACGAGGCCTGAGCGGTTAACCAAAATTTCATCAGGTTCCGTGACGGGGCAAGGAGGGAAATACTGTGAGCGGTGCTTAGAGTGAACCTTCTAGTCTATTGTTAATGTTCGGTGCTTATACTGAGTTATAAATAATAGTAAAATATAATATTTTCTTAGTAATACATTAGTTATCATATCATTATATATCAGCAACCCATATGTTTTTGGAATCAGGAAAAGTTAGCCGTTCATTCTATAAAATAATATACAGGGTGTCCATTAAAAAAATGCAATGACTTGCTTTTTGATTCACTTCAATAGGTGGAATAGTAAAAGAGCTACCTATGTGCATTTAAAATGGGAACAAGCTAAAATGAATACATTGTACAGGGTGTCCCATTTTCGATGATATTACGGGGTATCTCAATTACGAGTAAAGATAGAGAGTTGTGGCTTTCGCAATACTGTGCTACTTTTTTGTGAAAAGAACGATGATATAAACAAAATTTTCATAGCCCGCTTCGTTTCCGAGATACGGGGCGAAATTGAAAATAATGCATTTTGGAACCCCCCTCGTATCTCCGTTATCCTTTAACATATCGCAAAGCTAAAAACTAGGTCTTATACACTTTTTTACGTAGAATCCAGTCGAATAGTCAGATTTTTGCTGTGAGCTGTCATTTTTTAGCTACAAATCCAATTTGTATTTTTGTAAATGGAACACCCTGTATATTTTTCTTTCGTTTGAATGGAAATTTTCTAAACTTTATAAAAATATATAATACATGATATGTATTTTAAATAATAAGCCTAAAATTTATAATATCACAAAATGTATCTCTATACGACACTCTTGATGGGTATATTATGCATTATCTTAAGTATTAGTCGGCAGAGATTATGAGAGCAATGGAATGATCATTTTTATTGGCAAGACCTGTCACTAACAAAATTTATATTTTCTGTGTAATATTGTATTTTTTACGATGGCTGAAAATGAAAATTAAATATATTTTGAAAAATATGACATGTCAATCTGCTTTATACAGAGCAATGAAAACTCCCGTGAAGCTTCTCAGCTATATTTCAATACGTTTGTTTGAATATTTGTTTACCTTTTAGCTTATTTGGATTTATTTTTTTATTTAAGTATCATTTTAATTTATAGATATCCGAAAGAAGACAACCTAGTCATTTCATGTTTTCCGGAATAATGAGAACATGGAACGTGTATCCGGCACCTACCAAAAACATATAATAAGGAAACTCGCGGTAAGGATGGAGGCAACGTTCCTTGTTCTACCAATTTTTTCTTTTTTTCGGAAAACATTAAAAGATCAGGCTGCCTTTTTTCGGGATATCTATAAATTAAAATGATACTTAAAAAAATAAACCCAAATAAGTTAAAAGGTGAATAAATATTCAAACAAACTTATTGAAATATAGCTGAGAAACTTCACAAAAGTTTTCATTGCTCTGTATAAAGCAGACTAACATGTCATCGTATTTTTAAAAATATTGATAATTTTCATTTTGAGCCATCGTAAAAAATACAATATTACACAGAAAATATAAATTTTGCCACTGACAGGTCTTGCCAATAAAAAATGACCATTCCATTGTTCTAATAATCTCTGCCTACTAATACTTATACCGTTGTTTAAAAGACAATTATTATACTATACTCATCGAGAGTGTCGTATAGAGACACATTTTGTGAAATTAGGTTTATTATTTAAACTACATATCATGTATCATATATTTTTATAAAGCTTATAAAATTTCCAATCAAGCGAAAGAAAAATATACAGGGTGTTCCATTAAAAAAAATAAATATTTGATTTATACTAAAAATTTACAGCTCACAGCGGAAATCTGATCACGCCACTGGATTCTATGTAAAAAACTAAAGAGAGCAATTTTTTACTTTGCTATATGTTAGAGGATAACGGAGATACCAGGGTCCTAAAATGCAATATTTTCAATTTCGCCCTGTATCTCAGAAACGAAGTGGGCTATGAAAATTTTGTCTATACCATCATTCTTTTCACAAAAAAGTAGCAAAGTATTGCAAAACCGCAACACTCTCTCTTTACTCGTAAGTGAGATACCCCGTAATATCATCGAAAATGGGACACCCTGTACATCGTACAATAGCAAATAGCTCTTTAAAAGTAAATATCTCTGATATTTTTGAAATTAAAAAAAAATATTGCGAACGAAAGTTGTTTGATGTCATCTGCTTTTGCCCATGCTTTTGTTTTAATGTATATATGGTGTTTCAAAAAACAAAGGCACCTGCTAAATTTGTTTTTTATTTTAATGTAATATACCACATTTTTTTATCTTGAATTTTCTATTAAAATCGGCTTTTTTTTATAATGGCATATTATGTATCAAAACTTAACGGCCTCGAAATATTGAAAGTTTAAGAATTTGGAAATACTATCATTTTTTCGATATAATTGCTTACCTGTTTAGATACCTGCTACTACCTGGGAATAAAGGTTTATTTTTCAGATATTATGGCTATTGAGGTATTTATAACTCAATGGTTATGGCATTGATATTTGACTGATTTATTCATTTATCTTTAGTGTCTGCTAATCGTTTACAAAATGAGCTCTAATGTATAGTTTTTACATTATCATACTATTTTAATAGACCAAAAACAAGAAAATAAGTAAAACCTATAATTTCTTGCTTAAATTGCTCTGCATGTCCCCAATTCACTTCGTCATATTTCTCGTATATTCTTTTCTGGCGTCCTAGTGTATTTATAATTCCTTCGTTCTCATTTACATTTGAAAATTCTCATTTCTTCGGCATCAGTTTTCTCCGAATTTCTTCAATATTATTACTTCTTTCTCTATAGACTGCAATTTTCAAGAAAGGTATCCTAAAGAAAGGTATATTATGAGGAGGTGCTCCGTCTTGTTGCCAAATTATATTTTTCCGAGTTTGAAGTAGTAGTCTATCGATAAAATGCTCAATTTCGTTAATATGCCAGGTATAAAACTGGACCTGAGTTTACGTCTTTGCAAAGCAATTGGCTCAACAGCTTGTAGATTTTGTTGACATGGCAGCTTTTCCTATTATAAATACCGGCAGTGGTAAATATGGCCAGAGTCTATAGATATTCTAAAATGGCCACATGCATTGGTCCACAAAGTTTTACTGAAATAATTTGGATCTTGATTAAAACGTCCTCTCATAATTTGAACAAATTTATATCTTCTCTTTTTTTTGTCTGTCGTTTGATTGTTGAACTGATCGAGTTTTAAGATCGTGGTAGTCGTATTAATTTAAAGTTCTCTGAACTGTTCCATAACTAACTCTCTTTATATCCCTTTGATAGTTTTTCTTGGATTTTATAAGCAATATGATAAGATCTCTTTCATTATTAAATTATGTGCTATATTACATTTACACATTTTGAATCACAATCTATACATTAAAGCAAAAGCATGTGTAAAAGCAAATGATATCAAACAACTTTGGTTCAGAATATATTTTTTTCTAATTTTAAAAATAGTAGAGATTTTTGCCTTCAAAGTGTGGATAAAGTAAAAAAGGGACATACCGGGGAAATTTTTTCCTTTCTAAATCCTTATTCTAATTTCCGGTAATTTGGCATATATACACGAGGGGGCGACAAAAAGTATATATTTTTCTAAACCAAATGTCAACTTGAACTTGAAATCAGAAGAAAAGATCTTTCATTTAGGCAGAAATATACAGAGCATTCCATTAAAAAAATATATACCCCATGTCGCCCCCTCGTATTTATGTAAAGATACCGGAAATTAGAATACAGATTTGGAAAGGAAAAAATTTGCTCTGTATGTCTGTTTTTTATTTGTCCCGTATGATAAAAAATAAGAAAGTTACGGGGGGTGCTACTTTATGCGAAGTCACTTGTACATGCAGACATTATTTATACAGCCGAAAGTAAAAATGCCAACCTTTCCCTAATCTGACCTCCTGTGCCTGTTGATATTTAAATTTTGATATTTTCTGAATGTTCTAAATATTGTTAGGTGAATGATTATAAATTACAATTCCATAAAGAAGAATTGGCTTATTTCCAAAATTACTTATTATCCGACTAATTTGTAAGTTTCTACATTGCCGTGAATTATGCTTAGGTATTTTATACGTTTTTGTAAATTTCATGTTTGGTATCATTTATGAAATGAAAACTTCTTTTGATGGGTTCAGCACACTGTGGTTATCTGGGTAGTGAATAAGACTGGGGTGTCTACGCATGTAACGTTCAAAATTCCTCTTCTACCGTTGAGTAATTGATCAATGCTGGAGTCAATGTTCTAGACGCATAAGCTTTGGGCAGGTCAATTGCAATTTGTCCTTGGCAAGATAATACTCCAATTAATACATTACATCCATCTGTTACTAGAATGAACAGTTTTCCAGTAGTACGGGTTTATTGCACGATGTACTTTTGCATTATTCAAAGGTTTCTATGAATTCTGATTTACGTTGGATCCTTGCTCCTTTTTTTTAGACAATATTAATTTCGCAAATCCTTTGAGCATCTATAGTAATCCAGGAATCCCAAAAATACCTTAATCTATTTTGCTGGTTTAGGAATCGGAAACTTCTGTATGGCTGCTATTTTTTTGGATTGGGTTTTATGCCTTCTCCTCTAAAATATGTCCTAGAAATTCGACAGGATGTATTTTTTATTGGACTTCACATAATCATTTAACTATTTTCTATAAAATGTTTTACATGTTCTTCAAGGCTATTTATGACATGCAAATAAATCGTTCCTTGTATATAGGTCTCGCAAGATATTAACCAAAAGGCATTGGAATATTTCGGGTGCGTTCTTCAATTTAACGGCATGTGTACATATTTAAAGTGACCATTTTCGGCATTATGTGCTGTTTTTCAATGGAATTGTCCATCTCGATATGTTGGAATCCCGATGAGAAGTACATAATAGAAAAATACCTCGACCTAATTTATCGACAATATCATTAATATTAGGAAGTGGATGTCGGTTCTCAATCGGCGTATTACTAGCTGGAACGGTAATCGCAAACTATTCTCCACTTCGGCTTGTCACTGGCATCTAATTTCTTAGCTGTAATCAAAATGGGGCTGCTCCAAGAGCTATGTCTAATTCGATTAATACATCCGTCCAACATTTTATTTATTTACCTTTAAATCTCCTCTTTGTTAACAAATGAATATATGTACCTTTTAGCTTGTACAGGGATCTAATCAAATTAACTTTTTATTTTCATGGTGATTGAAAATCTTTTATAAAGATTAATTAAATTGTTTTTTCTTTGGTGTTTAAATTACCAGATTGAATTAAGTTTAAAATATCTCTTTATATTGTTGGCCTTGTTAGATTATCCATAAGGGACAGGTCAAACTTTTCTTTATGAAAATCAGGAAATGACCATACTCGAATAGGCGTGTGAAATTGTACTGTTATTTTCTTGTGAGTGTATCAAAATAAAAAAAGGATAAATGCTACTACTTGATTCAACTTTAAGTTCTGAGAATACCGGAATCTCGGCTTTAAAATGTGATTATTTTTGTCGTTGTACCAAATCTTTGCCGGGGAATTATATATTTTTCGGAGAAATATTTTTCTGCTAAGAATGGCCCAATTTATTGACTGAAAACAATATCAGTATTACTTAACAGTTTTAATGGTGGATTATTTATTTGAAAAATATTATTTATCTTTGTGTGTATTTCCGATGTCATTTCTCAGAATAAGAAAAATTCAGTAACCAGAAAATCTTGGGCGCATAAAGCTTCGTTTTCAAAAAAAATTCTCGTTTACTGTCACCTAGAGCATGTGCCGCCGCATCTCTTTGTACATATTTTAATAAAATGTTATGGTTTTATAGCCTGCTAATAGAAAACTACACCAAATGGCCGGAGAGCAACAAAGACCTCGGGAAATACCCAAAATTATAAATGGTGAGGGTAAAAAGTTGGCTGGATATTTTTAATACCTTGCAATAACTGGAAAGTAGAACAATACGTACTTATAGTTCTGTTATACTTGCATCTAAGACAGTAGTGTTTTCAGCTGGATAAACCATACTAAGAAATTTTTATGGACCCGGAGAAAGTGTACTGCCCTGTTTGCAGCAAAACTGAGAGGTAAAGTTTAATTCGTATTTAAATTTTAATATCACAAATACATATGTACTTAAAAATAAAATCAAATTATTTGAATAAAAATATTTCTACTTTTTTGGTAGATTTTCATTCTTTTTTGAAAAATTTTAGTAGGTACATTTTGCTTAGTAGATTTTGGTAGATTTTAACATGAAAAATGTAAATCCATAAATTATGGAAAAAATATCGTTAACAATAGTTATTGTTAATGGTATTTTTGTTAATTAACAATAATTGTAAAAATAACTAAAATTGAAATACAAATAAACAGGCAAAAGCAGAAAACAAGCCCTATTTACTTTTATTTCACTGCTGGTAAGTGTGTAAGTAAGATGGTATTTTTATTCAAATTCAAATTCAATTCAAAAAGTGCTTTATTAGTCTAAAATCATAAATTTTGTTGACAAAGCGTAGGTAAATAAAAGCAGATAACATCAACATTCATGGTGCGGCCCCACTTCCAACCATGGCATGGCGGCGATCAAGAGACATAAGTATTCCGGCAATTCCAGGAACACAAACATCCCGTCACCCCAGAATACCCGGCAAGTCGCCGAACCGCACCACAAGTTAACTAAACTTAACTTAACTTAACCTAACTTAAACCACGCTAAACACCCAGAACAATCAAATACAAACAAAGAGACAAGCAATGAAATACAACATGACGTGGTACAATCATTATAATAGATCACCAAGTTCAAAGCTCGGCATAAAAGTTAAGCCAGTAAAAGTAAAGGTCAATAAAATAAAATGGTCAATAAAATAAAATGGTCAATAAAACAAAACAATCAATAAAACAAAAAAGTAAAAAAAAACAAAAATTAAACCTAAAAAATAAGTAACTCACAAACTTGTCAAGCTCAGACTCATTATAATAATCCGTGTCAGAATTTTCTATCCATTATACATTATACAAATGGCAATACACATCTACATGTCAAAGCGTGTCCTGGTAGAATTCAGTCAAAGTGTAATATGCCCTACTCAAAAGTAATTTTTTTAGCAAGCAACGAAAGGTCTCAACGGAATGCACTGTCTTTAAATTGGTTGGTAAATGATTAAAAATTTTTCGACCCTCATAAATTAATGATTTCTTTACTAAAGTAGATTTGGGAATTGGTAAAGGTAAAAGGTGAGCCTGACGCGTCTCTATTTGAGGAGCAGGTCCCTGGAGTGCATTGTGGTTTTTAAAGATAAGGGTTGTCGTCTCTAATATGAAAAGGGAAGTCAGAGTTAAAATCCGTTGAGTCACAAAATGTGGTCTACAAGAATCCCTATGAGTAATGTTAGCAATAAGGCGAACAGCTTTTTTTTGGAGAACAAAAAGCACATTAAGTAGGCCTTGATTTGCAACACCCCAGAATGGTATACCATACCTAAGGTGAGACTCAAACAAAGAGAAGTAAACTGTCCGTGCTAGTTGTGGACCTAATTCTTCCCTCACCACTCGCACAGCAAAACATCCTGATGACAGTCTTCTTCCTAGCATCAACACATGATCTTCAAAACGTAATTCCCGGTCGATTAGAATACCTAGAAACTTGGATACTATAGTTTCTGGCAATGGATCGCCATCCAAGAGTAGCCCAGTAACATCACATTTAAACCCAACTATGTGGGTTTTACTGAGGTTTAAACAGAGACGGTTACAGGCAAACCAGTCCTTAATGATCTTGAGATCACTTGCTATAGTTTGATGTAGCTCCCCAATTTCTCTATTTTTCCACAGGATCGATGTGTCGTCGGCAAAGAGAGTGAATTCTCCAGAAACATTAAGTTCAACGATGTCATTAATATAAAGTAGAAATAAAATTGGCCCCAGAACGGAACCCTGAGGAACTCCACAATTGATGTCCAGAACAGAGGACTTTTTACCAGAGTGCGCAACAGATTGGCATCGACCCTCAAGGTAAGACCTAAACCAGGTGTGTGCAACTCCCCGAAACCCATACCTCTCAAGCTTCAACAGCAGAATTCTGTGATCCACACAGTCAAAAGCCTTGGACAGATCACAGAAAACCGCTGCCGAGACACCACCCTGATTCACACCAAAATAAACACCCTCAAGAAAACTGTAAATTGCATCCTGGGTGCTCCTAGATGTCTGAAATCCAAATTGCCTGACCGTTAATATCTTTAATGATTGAAGATAATTACAAATCCTTTTCTTCACGAGTTTTTCTATGACTTTGGATAGGGTAGGAAGTAAGGAAATTGGGCGATAATTGGAAGGATCATCAGTTTCACCACCCTTGAACAAGGGAACCACCAAAGAAGACTTTAAACAAGCAGGAAATGCACCCTCAACCCAAGAATTATTGACAGCAACGGACAGCGCTTCCAGAGCCGCATCAGGTAGCCGCAAAAGCACTTTCGGGGAGATTTTATCTTCACCACTAGACTTTTTGTCCCTTATTTCAGATATAGTTGTCCTAATTTCATGCATGTTTGTATCATAAAAAGCAAATGTACCAGTGGTGTTATCAACATTCTTAAGAAAAGACAAAGGGTCTGAAGGGGATGCCAGGTTTTGGGTTAAATTATTCGCTACATTGCAATAAAATGTATTCAAGTGGTCTGGATCAATATTTGGACTGTTTTTGACTGAGTTCTTGCGAAAATCATTAACCATGGACCAGCTTTCTTTTTGCCTATTCTTAGCCTCAAAAAGCCTCTTATTATAGTACACCCTTTTTGCAGATTTAATGAGCTTCCTATAGACACTACGATAAGCATTACAATAGTCAAGAAAACTTTGATCATTACTGAATTTTTTTAAGTAGTTTAAGGAGCGTAAATTATTCCCTGATGTTCTTAAACCTTTAGTAAGCCAAAGCTTAGGCTTCTTGTTTTTCTTCTTAACTAGTTGTATGGGAAATGCCAAATTAAATACATCGCATAACATATTGTAAAAATTAGCAATAGGATCAAAACTGAAATTCACATTTTGCCAATCTACTCCATCACACAAGGAACAGAACCTATTAAAATTACGAGAACTGAACACTCTACCAGGACTACGTCTGGATTGCTGCCTTGCAATTCTTGGGAGTTTTACAGTGCAACTGACCGCCTCATGATCAGAGATGCCCGCATTCAAAATTGAGCAGGATACTTCCTCATAATTTGAACAACAATAGTCAATCAAAGTTGAACAACCATCTGTGATCCGAGTCGGCCCATTAACATGCATATTTAGTCCATATGTCACAAGCATATTTGCAAGCAGGTTAGTAGTTACAGAATCTCTGTCATTAAAATTAATATTAAAGTCACCGGCCAAGATAATTTTTGAAGAAGACGGAATAGTGGATAGAATCAAATCCAGGCGTTCAAAAAACTCTTTTATTACTCCTGAAGGAGAACGATACAAACAAATAATATATAATCTAAGCCGCTTGCAAAAGCATACCGTGAATTCAAATGTCTTCTCTTCTATTAGATGATTATACTTATCAATTCCCACAAAAGAGCCGCTAAGGTGCGAAGATTTTCTTAAGAGTATAAGTGTCCCACCATGCAAAAAATTTTCTCTACACACTATACTCACTAACTCATACTCTGGTATACAAAAACATTCACCTGGCTTTAACCAGTGCTCATTAATCAATATTATGTCAGGAAAACCAATGCTATCCAAAAACACATAAAAAGTATCACATTTATTTCGTAAGGATTGTATATTTAGTAAAATAAGTGAAATTATTGAAGAATCTTCGATTGTTAAGTTTAGTTTCCTAGAAGCCCCCTGAGGAGGAGGCCTGGCTATAAAAAATTCATATTAGTACTTTTATTTATAAGATCATCATCAACTACCTTGCTACTTTCCTCTTTACTATCATTTTCCTTTTGTGACATATTTGAATCTGTAGACTGATTATTAGATGTGTTAATATGGTGAGTTATTTCAGGAACTGAAGTTGTTTTAATAAATGTTAGGTTTTTCTGCTTAAAAATATTATTTGATGCCACTAAATTTAGGATAATGTTGCTAAGTCTTCTGAGATTAATTCTAGTTTTTGGAAACATATTACAATCAACAAAATGGACAACATTTTCAGACTTAGAATTAAAACTATCTATCATATACTTAAGCCTAGAGTTATATTTAAATATTGCTAAATCAGTCTTATAACTAAATGTATTGTAAGGCTCTAGATAAGGAACCGAAACTACTATAAAATTGGTATGAGAACAGTTCTCAATTTTTTTTAAAATGACCTGAATATTAGGAACCTTTTTATGAAAAAAATCATTGGAACCCGCCATCAGTAGAACATAATCATTAATACTAAATGTTTTAGTTAAGTTTTCAATATTTCCAAGGACATCATTAAAGCATGCACCCGGTTTAATAATGTGTTCAAGGATTAAACTTTTGTCATTGCTTAAGGGATGAAAGAGAGATCTTCCCTGGTTGTCAGATAAGAAGAGCAAATGATTGTTTTCAACTTTGCATGGTAATAAACTACAATTTAAGCTATCCTCAGTCATACTGTCAGCAGTAACCCGAGGGCCATTGTCAAGGTGATCGCTGACATGTGATTTATCAGTTCTATGGGAAGAGGCCAGCAGCAATTCCTCCCCTAGAGAGAGACTTGGTGACAAGGGTGTAGCAGAATTTGGTAAATTCTCGGGTTCAACAGGAGTGGCTTCAGTGGATGTCAGGTTTGGCTGGAGTGAAAGTCCGGAAAGCTCTTTTTTTAGCTCAGTGATCTCAGTAGAATAACACCAGTTATTCATTTCAAGAACTCGGATAGTAGAGATCATATTTTTATTTAAAGCATTGAGATCCTCAATCTCTTTCTTATACTCAGAGATAGTGCTAGATTTGTTGTCAAGTTCTCTTTTCAGAAGTTTCATTTGATTCTCCAACTGGTCCATGTTAAGTTTAAATGAAACAATTTGAGATGCTTTCTCTTCTAGGGAGTCCACTAGTTTCTTCTCTGCTGCCAAGGCATCACCCTCAAACTCTTGAGTTCTTCGACGTTGTTTTTTATTTATTGATTTCAAACTTTGTATTTTTAATTCTAGTTCCCCAATTGATTTTTGCAGTTCAGAGATCACACTATCCTTGTCAGTCAAGCGAAGTTCGAACTCTTCAGTGTTTGCCTTTAATTTTGAATCATGGCTAAGTTGCTTTAGTTTCTCCAATTCGTCCAAAGCAATGCTTAATCTGTTGTTAGGGTCATTATCCATGTCGATGCATTTTAGAGAGCATAATATTTTTTGCTCACTAAGTTTAATATGGTGTTTAAAATCTCTATTAAGGCAACTTTGATGCAAAAGATTACAGCAGCCTACACATATATAATAACTATACTGTTTTGTGGTGCAGCATCTAAAGTTATGTTTAACACTATCCATTATAAATGATTTTTAAAAATCAAACAATTTTTAAAAATCAAACAAGAGCATATATAAAAATTCTGGTCAAATTGAGTCACCTTCCCCAGCTTTACACTTCTTGCAGTTTGTTTCCATATCTCATTCCAAAATCATCCCAGTACCAATGCCAGCACTATACAAACGGACGAGTTTGTTTACTTGAAATTACACATACCCAACATAAATATTTGATATGGTGTAGAATTTTTTATCAGCGGATAGAAAGGAATTCCTTTTGTTAACAGTTTTTGCGTGTTATTCGACATATAAATATACACAAAGACACTACTGGTTTTTCCCGATTTTCACTGTAAATTCATTATATATAAGGTCCATTTTTTCTTCGAAAAACTGGCGGCATTAAACTACATATGTTGATAAAAACAAAAACAATTAATTCAAATTTAAAACCACTAAAAAAACAAATTTTATCAGAACAGATATGCTCTCTCGCTCTCTACAATAACGTAAATAAGTATTGCTTTGACTACTCCGTTCGCCTGCTTTTTTTTCGGTGATTCCTCTAAACTTTTGCGGGATTCGCCTCTGTATTTCCCCGACAATCCACGATTTATTTCATTTGCTACGGTCCAGTATTATGAGTTTATGAATAATAGTGGCTGCGATACATATTAGTTATTATTTAGTGTGAATATGAAGCGTACTTATGAACAATCTTATCGTATAGAATGGGAACAAAATCCATTATTTTCCACTTGGCTTTGTAAAGCGCAGGATGGTTATAGTGCCCATTGCAAAATCTGTCCTGTAATGTTAGGATTTTATCCCGAATGGCTTCTTTGAAAGAACATAATGATTCCGCGTAACATAAACAAAATGTTATTACTGGAAGTTCTAAGGTTTGTGTTTCTATAATTTTTTAATCAAAATAGTAAGAAGTAGGATAACCAAAATCATAATACATTCTCTAATTTTTTATATATATTTTTTAGATTGAAAAATTATTCAAAAACGTTTCACTGTCAGAATGGATCATCTAAGCGATGTCATCTCATCAACTCAGACTCAGAAATTGAAAAAAAATCCTGTGCGCAGGTGTGCACTTTTTTTGACAGTTGACGATAAAGCCCTGTTTATCTGTTAACTGTCAAAAAAGTTGTACGTGGTAGATACTTACTTACACTTTTTACTTGTTATTTTATTTTATATATATGGAATCAGTAGAGTTCTGGGATTTTCTTAAATGACTAGTAGATTTTTAGTAGATTCAGGCGTTTACGTGTTAGTAGATTTGCCAAAAAAATGTGGTAACGCTGATTATAGATCACATGTTGTGATAAAAAAAAGTGGGTTAAGCCTCTGTCCATCGTGGCAACACGCCAGGCTTGACCAGTTCGATTGTCGGCTCGGGCATGATACTTTGTAAAAGTTTGTTGCTCTAAAATTTAGCGGAGCCACAGGCCAGTGTAAAATGTATCTGCACCATTCCCCCTCTTCACGCTGGTAACCAAGTCGGTGGGACCAGATATCCCGTGGTAGTGAAGGGTGCAGTTACACATATATTATTTTATCTATGAGTTACACACTTGTTATTCGGTAGATCACTGGCGCCTAGGTTTGTGCCGCGACCAAGGGTGGAAGAGCCCGAGGTGAGGCGTGGGACGAAGTTGTACAGACAGCCCAGGCCCGTGCAAAAATCCGAGGGTTTGAAGCCCTTGGGCGGGATACGACCAGGGTTAAAATGATCGAGGACCGTGGTTCGGAACCCACGATAAACTGTAGGCCCCGTCGGGGGCACAACCGGTCCAATTAGTGGCCTGGGTGCATGACCCGCTAAAAGGCCACCCCTCCTGATCTTTACCCTTTTTCTTGCCACTTTTTATGCGATACATACTTGCTGCAAAATGTAATGTTTTAAATTTAAGCATTTTCGAGATATTTCAGAAATATTATTTTTTTAACAAATATATCTGTATTTTAAGAATAAAAAAGTTTATGGTACAAGTGGGTATGAAGTTTTCTACTTAGTTGTTTCTAAAGAATCTAGTGTTAGAATTTGACCAATGTTTTTGAGACACTCTGTATGATCATAACGAAAATCCCTCAAAATGAATCTATTTCATTAACCCTTTTAAAATCAGCAGCATCAACCAATAATGACGCAAATAAACCTGATAATACGTTTTAAAAGCGAATCAGAAATAAGAAATTAGGTTAACTGTTTCGGTAATTCAATGTTTATCACGTTCGAATAGCAGTCTAGAAGTACTGGGTTCGGTCTTCCCACATACTAAATTCAAACTCAAATTCAAAAAACATTTATTATCAATCAGAGATAATACAGCGAATAAGATAATATTTTAATGTAATTGTTTAATCTCGGTAAAACGACTTCCCCGCGATTATGGTCGCCAATACTGACGACAAACCGATATAACAGGAAGACATACAGTGTGCCTGTGTGGAACAGCCGTAAATAAACTAAAAACTAAAAAATAAACTACATGACTCTTGGTAACTGATATAATAATTAGTTTAATATTTAGATGCTACGTTATTTCGAAGATGGCTAGAAAAAGATTTAATATCGTACTGCTAGATTAGATTAGATTAGAGTTTTTGAGAGTTTTCTAAAACCGATGTCGTCCACTGCGACTCGTAAGATCTTTTTTCTACAGCCGCGCGCAAAATAACTAATTACTAAATTGAAATGAAATCGCAAAATCGACGAATTCCGTGGATCCTTATTTTGCGCTCTAGCGCGAACATGGAAAAGAAAAATCTCACTTTTTCCGTCGAGTGTGCTATGAATGGTCATGGAAACCGAAGATAAATAAATGACAGTCGTGCGTTTATTATAGTTTGTTGCTGGCAATCCTGTTCTAAATATGCCCGAAGCCCGAATATAATATGTCAAAACTGACAGTCATTTGCAAATTTCAGAATTAGTATAGAGAAAAATGTGGATTTAATTTTAAAAAATGAGGCTGTAGAAAAAGTTCTGTGTGTTTTTCGAGCGCAAAGTAAGATTGCCGTTTTCGAAAGATTACTGCGCTCCGCTACGCGTCACGCAGTAACATTCTTTCTCAAGCGGCAATCCGTTACTTTGCGCTCTAAATACACAAATAACTATTTTCTACAGCTGCGCGCAATATAACTAGTTACTAAATTGAAATGAAATCGCAAAATCGACGAATGCCGTGGATCCTTATTTTGCGCTCTAGCGCGAACATGGAAAAGAAAATTCTCACTTTTTCCGTCTAGCGTGCTATGAATGGTCATGGAAACCGAAGATAAATAAATGACAGTCGTGCATTTGTTACAGTTTGTTGCTGGCAATCCTGTTCTAAATATGCCCGAAGCCCGAATTATGTCAAAACTGACAGTCATTTGCAAATTTCAGAATAAGTATGAAGAAAAATGTGCATTTAATTTTAAAAAATGCGGCTGTAGAAAAAGTTCCGTGTGTTTTTCGATCGCAAAGTAAGATTGCCGTTTTCGAAAGATTACTGTGCTCCGCTGCGTGTCGCGCAGTAACATTCTTTCTCAAGCGGCAATCCATTACTTTGCGCTCTAAATACACAAATAACTATTGTGGCTCCCTGTTTTTAGAGCACCCCATAATAATACTTAAGTGTAATTTCAGTCGACAATAATAAACCGAGCACCATTCTGACATCATTTTTATCGTGAGATTTGCTGAGGAACTCTTAATGAATTTTTTAGCTTGACGGCAAACACCATTGTTTTTTGTGGATGTGGATTAACTGAGAGCTGTTCGCGCTTATCTCCGAGAGTATATCGTTATATTTTCCTCGCACCACTATTGCTATATCATCTGCATATCCTAAGCATAGGAAACCTTAAGCAGATAGTTTTTGTATCAGATCATCGACCAGGATGACCCACAACAGTGCAGATAAAACTCCTCCTTGGAGACATCCTTTAACAACCTCATCATCTAAGATGATGATATATGTTATTGTTCTCTCTTCCAAGCATGGCTGGTACCTGTCTTCTCTTCAGCGCTCTCTTAATGGAAAAGGATGAAGCATGATTAAATGCCTTTTGTATATCTAGAAAAGTGGTTACAGCCTTAGATTAGATAGATATACTCTAAGGTTACAGCTATCTCTTTCTCCTCTATAGATTTTCAGAGTAGCCTGTTGAGATCTACCTGTTTGATACGCATATTGCCGTTCACTGGATGGAAACATCTTAAGTGCATTATCTCCATGGGACCTGGAAATAATCATAATTGTACTGGGATAATCAGCGGCGGTGATGGTCCCAACAAAATTCTTCTCGGCAGGTTCCCAGCTAAATATGCGCCTCTGTGTTTCCAGATACTATTAAAATTATTAATTATAAGCGACCATGTTTAAATGTATTACGTCGTTGTGCTTATACAACTGCCAGCTTAAATCACATAGGCAGTTTATTGATAAGTTCCAATATGTCGTTCTCTATTTCGCGTTAGCTGGAACAATTTAATAACATCAGGTCTGCAGTTTAAAACATCCAATATGCTGTTGGCATCTGACGAAGTGGAATAGGGAACAGAAAAAAACAATATCGGCTGCCATCTAGGAATAACTGTCGGGATAACTTGTGAACTTCAATCGCATTCAGCAGCCGGAACAATTTTATTTTGTGTGCTAAATATTAGATTTTTAGCTTTATTATTGGCAAAATTGGAAAGAAACCAATTTGAAGCAGTTGACCGTTCATAATCGGTAATTACAACTTGGGCAATTATTTATTTTCATTGGAACAAGGCTCTCTCATCTTGCACGTCTTCTGTTTGACATTTGAATAAGTCGATTTATTTATGGTTTTCTTACTTATTCTTTACAAATAAAATATTAGGCTATTATCGCTTTCAATTGCAAATTTAGAAAAGGATTTTAATTAAGCACAGTATGTTTCAACATAAATTTGAGGTTACCTGATTCTAGGTCTAGTTTTCAGGTCCTTGCTCATTATCTTACAAATAAAATAAAATTCATTTATAAACACAACTCTGCAGCGTGTGCCCAGATCTTAAAATTTACTACTGCTTTCTCAGAAAATTATCGTAAAAGTTGTTGCAGACAATTAAATTTGGCGTCGCCGAGTTCGCGTTCAAACACGACATTGTATAAAATTATTCCTAATAAATAATTTTTAAAATAAAGATTTGGACATAAGAGCCCAAATAAATGTATTTTACATTTCTTATAGTTTAAAATAAAATTCAGATTAAAAATGGAGAGCATAATTTCTTATTTATTTTCAAGAAAGTAATATTCAAGAAAAATTGCAGTAATAAAACTTAAGATTAACTGAAATTTGAACTGAACTCGAAACGACGCCGACGCCGACGTCACGAAAGCAAACAACTCATAAAACGTGACATTTTTCCAATTTTGTGCCGATATTTGAGTTTATCGGATCCGAGCAGTATGAATTTATTTAAAGAAAATTCGAGTTGAAATTGCATTTCTGATTATACTAGCTACGCGGAAGAGTGCGCGCTGTCAGATTCGAGAACCTAATAATGCCTTGTTTATAAGTCTAAATTGATGATTTAATAGAATATTTCCCTCATATATATAAAATCCCATTAGAGGAGTGCAATTTTCGAAAAATTACAGCGATAATTGCACTGTAGAAACCGAAAGAGCACGGCAAAAATTGCATCGTACGTATCTATGGTAATTCCATTGTAAACTTACGGTGACAGCGACAATTTATAAATAAAGTCGAAGTCAAGTGAATACATATTATTAAAAATGTCTCGTTTCGGATTAAAAAAATCGTATTTTTGCGTCTCTTTGCTTTGTTACAGTTACATGTATGTTTTTGTATTAAAAAAAGAATAAAAATGTACATTTTTAAACCATGTCCTTATTCGGGAAATATTCCCCCGAATTACACTCGTGCATCAAAATAAGCAGATAATTTTGCATTCGAGCATGTCTTAGAAAAACTGCATACGGTCATTTTCATATTTTGGAAAAAGAGCCGGGCTCTTTCTCCAGAATATGAAAATGAACTCATGCAGTTTTTAGACAACATGCTGTCATGCAAAATTATCGGTAATTTTGATGCACTTGTGCAATTACTTCCGAAAAGTTACCAAGTATATGAAAGTGCTCTGCTGGCGTGTTTTCATGAGAAGTCAAGGGAACTTAAAAGCCCAGGGATGAGGTTATACTTATTCAATGAAAATTTCATTCATCTGTCAAAATTGCCATTTTAATAATAAAATACCTGCTAGTCATTGTTGTGTTTAGCCAATTATATCAAAGTTATGCGATAAGACTGCACCAGTGCAAATTAACTAAAAATTAACATGTAAATATATTTTCCAAAAACAGTACACATACAATTCTTTTCGTTTTTAATTTAAACAACAAATAGATATTAAATTAAAAATTGTTTAATTTTATTAAAACGAGGTATTATAGTTGTGACAATGAAAAACACAATTATTAAAATTATTTACAACACCCGATGGACTTTGACCTGAAACAACGCTACTTGAGGCCGATGTTGAAACTGAAGAAACGTTGAACTCGTTCAAATTCCTATTTTCTCTCATTTTCTTCATCGTCTCTTTGTGAAAGTCTTTGTCCAGTTGTAAGTAACGTTTTATTGAATTTACATTGCCATGGCCGTAATTTTTGGTAACTGATTTTCATTTACTCCGGTTTTTGCTAACTGCGTTATGGTAGTGGGAAGATGAGAATGATTGGTAAATTTAAATTTTATGATGTCCAGGCCATTTTTTTTTTACTGAAATGCTTGTCCATGCTAATTCGTATGATAAAACATGGAAACATTTCTTCTGAAGTTCAATTGGTGTATTTTCGTCGTAAATTCAACGTAACTGAATGCTGACGAACTGGTTTTACGTTTTCTGGGTTAACCTGCAATTTCCGTCGAACAGCATCCATGGCATCTCTTGCAGACTTGAACCTTATATCTGCAAATAGATCTATAACAACTCCAAAGGAATGGCTAAATTTGTCTTGAACTAGTTTTGCAACCGAATTTTACATAGTCTTCATAACACTTTCTTTGTAGTATGACCCATCTATTTCACGCATATTATTTGCCCAATCTTTCAAAATTCCAGCCAGATTTTCTATGGATGGTTTTTCTTCTAATACGTAATAAATAATGCTAGTTTTTTTTCGCGCAAGCCTTTCTCCGCGCAACTCTTCACACAAGCTCATACTGGCTTAAACAAACCGAAACTAACCCAAACTAACCAAATTAAGTTGCCCCAGCCTTCCTTCTCGCAACTCTTCACACAAGCTCCTATTGACTTAAACGAACCGAAACTTACTCAAACTTACCAAATTAATTTGCTCCAGGCTTGTGCGAAGAAAGGCTTTCTGCGCGCAACTCTTCACACACTGTCTTAAACGAACCGAAACTAACCAAACTAATTTGCCCAAAGTAGCCCAAAGCGGATACTAAACAATTACCACATGACTGCTAGTTTACTATCCGAACGCACGCCCATTTTTCAAATTTTTGGGCCAAAAGTCATTTTAGTTGGTCAAAAATATTCAATCTAAAAAGAATGCAGTGGCGGAGGTTACAAATTTTAAGTTTTGGTGAAAATATTGGCCATCAAAGTGAAAGAGAGAAAACTAAACAATAATTATCTATAATTATTGTTTAGTATTCGCTCTTTCACTTTGATGGCCAATATTTTCACCAAAACATAAAATGTGTAACCTCCGCCACTGGATTCCTTTTAGATTGATTATTTCTAACCAACTAAAATGACTTTTGCCCCAAAAATTTCAAAAATGGGCGTGCGTTCGGATAGTAAACTAGCAGTCATGTGGTAATTGTTTAGTACTCGCTCTTTCAGTTTAACGTCTAATATTTTTACCAAAACTTAAAATTTGCAACCTCCGCCATTGGAGCCTTTTTAATATCATTACTTTTAACCACCAAAAATGATCATTGCCCCAAAAAGTTCAAAAATTGGCGTGCTTTCGGATAGTAAATAATTACCGTAAGTTCTTCTATATTTCTCGCAATTTCCATCGCAGAACCGTTCCCGAATCGCGACATTCTCGGTTAAAACTCAAATTTAAAACTATGACATTATGACAGTAAGTGGCAATGACATGAATTTTAATTATATACAAGGGGTAATTATATTGATTAATGAAATTTTCTGATCAAAAGGGATTTTTTACGTAGTGAGTTTAGATAATGCTAATTTATGATGGGGTCCGGTCGACTTTACGGACAGTGGATTTTCAATGTATTTTTTTTTAGAAAGAAATCATTTCAAATAGTTAGATTTAAAAAAAATGCGGAAAATGCATTATTTAAGCAAAAAAAAAATTAATTCCTTTAAAAAATCAGCATTTTAGCAACTCTAAACATCGAAACTCGATGGTTTCTGTCAAATTTAAAAAATAGTAATGCAACGTTGCCAGATTGTGATAAAATTACTAGTTAATTATTTTCATCTGAGAAATTTACATCACATCTGCAATGGAGTGGGGTGTAGATAGCGCAATCCTTTCTAAACGCAAGTGCGAAGCGGCTTAAATGAGACGACACTAACCGAAAGTAACCAAAGCTAACCTAAACTAACCAAAGCTAACGCAAACTAACCAAAGCAAACTCAAACTAACCCGAGATAACCGAAATTGTTTCGCCTAGGCTTGCGTGAAGGCGTTTTGCGCAAGCCTAGGCGAAACAATTTCGGTTAGCTTGGGTTAGCTTTGGATAGTTTGGGTTTGCTTTGGTTAGTTTGGGTTAGCTTTAGTTAGTTTGCTTATGTTTTCTTTATATTTTATATATATTTTATTTCAGATTCGCTTTGAATCTGAAACCTTATTTCAAAAACACCAATTAATAATAGTTCATGCTTCATTTTAAACAATTTACATCTTAAAAAGTCCCTACCACGTCAAAATTTTTTGCAGTCCTTTTTTACTCTGCTAAAATGTGGCAACCCCACTCGTCAACCTCATTTCGGAAGAAAAGCATATAAAGCAATTGGCAACGTCGCAAAATTCACCCGCAGGCGCTGTCAACCTAACTTGGTATGAGCCAAAACGTTAACGTGGTGAGTGTCAAAACGAACCAACAATATGGCTCACTGAATGTCGGAAATACATGAAATTTTCTTAATTTCTTAGCTTAAAAATGTGCTTTAATAAATATTGCTGCTTTAGTTAGGTTAATCCACACTTATAGAATGTAAAAAAGTGTTAAAATTTTATGTTTTCATTGGATCTTTATAGAAAAAGTGAAGAAATAACTGTCCCTAATATCGACCGAAACCTGATGATTACCCTTTATCCGTCATATATCTATCCCCACCAACATAAATGTTTGATACACTGGAGGTACTTGGATTTTGTTGGCGAAAACGCTAGTTATTGTCTGATACAAATGACATAACCCAAGCAAAACCCTCTCCAGACCGGAATATGCTTGGCTAACCTAACGATGACGTCATCAACATTTCCCCTACTTTAGGTTATGTCGCGAAAACTTTAGATTATGCTCAAAAAGTAGAGCGTTTATGTTGGATTAACCTCACGAAAAATTGCTTATTATATAACTCTTGCAATGCAAATTACCTATAATTTCCGCCAAATCTTTACTCATGCAAGTTAAACTGAAAAAAACACAAAACCAAATTAACGCGCACGCGTGCGTTTTTTAAACTTACCTTCTTTTCATGACGGATTGCTCAACACAGTCCTTCGTACTGCCAGCCTCTGCAGCTGGCTTGCCAGTTTCCTTAAGAACCGATCTCTGCACGTTGCAGTTGATGCACACATCTCAGACACATTCACCATTAACGCGGTGCCTCAGGGTGCAATACTTTCACCAACTTTGTACCTCATCTATATTAATGACCCAGATAAATCCACACCAGATGCGAAACCTCCCACCTAACGCATGAAACAAGAATTCGTTTAAAGCTCCGCCTCCTTGGGATGGCCAGCCATCCCAAGAAATAGTCAGGGGTCAGAGCAAGCTCTAGTGTGATTCTAAACACGAGCCACGCGAGTCTTTTGGTTTAGTCCGAGAGTGTTACGAAAAATAATTAATCTTTATTTTATTTTTGTTAAAAATGTCTTTATTTCAATTGTTCTACTAGAAGCGGTGGCGATGAATCATTATTTAAATTACCCCGCGATACTGAAAGGTATGTATAAATGTTGTTTAATGCACATTCCAGCTCACTTATTTCCAAAATTATTGCATATTCTAAAATCGAATGAGCACGAAATTCAATTAAATCTGAAAACTGGCAGATACAATGTTATAGTTAAATCTTTTTTAAATCCAACTAATGTTATACAGGGTCCGCCAGAATATTGGCCACATATGGGAAATTTATTTATTATTATGATATAGGAACTTTTGGTTTAACCAAACTATTCTGCATGTCTGACAATCTAAAAAACATTAAAAATGTTTCTGTTTTTCTAGTATAGGGCCTCAAATCGTGAACAAGTGCATGCTACATTTGCCACATTCATGGCGTGATACGCGTGAGAGATCGTGTTAGTTTGTTTATTTAAACCTAAATTTGATTATAACGTATCGGAATCGGCTCAAATGACTAAAATAAATTGGAACTAACTGAAACTAACCGAAAGTTTATTAAACGACTAACTAAAACTAACCAAAAGCACCAAAACGGGCTAAAACGAATCGGAACAGGATACAAAAATTGAAGTAAGTTAAAACTAATCAAAACGAACCGAATTTTGGCGACTAAACAAAACTAACCGAAAACATTAAATTTGATTATAACGTGTCGGAACCGGTTCAAATAACTAAAAAAATTGGAACTAACTGAAACTAACCGAAAGTTGATTGGACCACTAACCAAACCTAACTATAAGCGCCAAAACGGGTTAAAATCTATCGGAACAGGTTACAACAATTAAAGTAAGTTAAAATTAATCATAACGAACCGAATTTTGGCGACTAACGAAAACAAACCACAAACATTAAATTTGATTATAACGTATCGGAACCGGTTCAAGTGACTAAAATAATTTGGAACTAACTGAAAGTAACCGAAAGTTAATTGAATGTCTAACCAAAACTAACCAAAGGTAACTAAAAGCACCAAAACGGGCTAAAACTTATCAGAACACATTAAAAATTCATCAAAACTAACCTAAATTAACCGAATTTTTGCGACTAACCAAAACTAGCCAGGCACATTAAAATTGCTTATAATGTACCGGAACCGGTTCAAATGACTAAAATATAATGAAACTAACTGAACTTTATCGAAAGTTTATTGAACGGCTAACTAACTAAAAGTAACCAAAAGCACCAAAACGGGCTAAAACGCATCGAAATAGATTAAAAATATTGAAGTAAGTTCAAACTAACCCAAATTAACCGAATTTTGGTGACTAACCAAAACTAACCAAAAACATTAAAAATGCTTATAACATCTCGGTACCTAAAATAAATTGGAACTAACTGAATTTTACCTAAAGTTAATTGAACGACTAACCAAAAGTAATTAAAAGCATGAAATCGGACTAAAACGTATCGAAATAGATTAAAAATATTAAAACTAACCCAAATTAACCGAATTTTGGTGACTAACCAAAAATTTCCAAAAACACTAAAATTGTTTATAACGTATCGGAACTGGTTAAAATGATTAAAATAAATTAATACCAACTAAAATTAACTGACAGTTGATTGAACGACTTACCAAGGCTAACAAAAAGCACCAGAAAGGGCTAAAACATATCGGAACATATTAAAAATATTAAGGTAAGTTGAAACTAACTTTAATTAACCGAATTTTGGCGACTAACTAAAATTAACCAAAACATTAAAATTGGTTATGACGTATCGGATCCGGTTCAAATGACTGAAATAAATTAAAACTAACTAAAACTAACCGAAAACTGATTGAATGACTAACAAAAACTAATCAAAAGTAACCAAAAACACCAGAAAGGGCTAAAACGTATCGCAACTGATTAAAAGTAACTAACCCAAATTAACCGAATTTTGGCGACTAACTGAAATGAAGTATTAAAAATGGTTATAACGTATCGGATCCGGTTCAAATGACTGAAATAAATTAAAATTAACTAAAACTAACCGAAAGCTGATTGAATGACTAACCAAAGCTAATCAAAGGTGACCATAAAGACCGAAAAGGGCTAAACCTATCGGAACTGATAAAAGGTATTAAAATAAGTAACTAACCCAAATTAACCGAATTTTGGCGACTAACTAAATTTACCAAAAACGTTTAAATTGGTTATAACGTATCGGAACCTGTTCAATTGACTAAAATAAACTGGAACTGGCTGAAAGTAATCGAATGTTGATTGAATGACTAACCAAAAGTAACTAAAAGCACCAAAATGGGCTAAAACGTATCGAAATAGATTAAAACTATGGAAGTAAGTGAAAACTAATACAAATTAACCGAGTTTTGGTGACTAACCAAAAACACTAAAATTGGGTATAACGTATCGGAACTGGTTCAAATTACTAAAATAAATTAAAACTAACTGAAAATTAGCCTTTTTTGGTGCTTTTGTTTACTTTCGGTTAGTTTTGGTTAGTCGTTTAACAAACTTTCGGTTAATTTCAGTTAGTTTTAATTTATTTTAGTCATTTGAACCGGCTCCTATACGTTTATTACCAATTTTAGTTTTTTGGTTAGTTTTGGTTAGTCATTCAATCAACTTTCGGTTACTTTCAGTTCGTTCCAATTTATTTTCGTCATTTTAACCGGTTGCGATACGTTATAACCAGTTTAAATGTTTTTGGTAAATTTAAGTTAGTCGCCAGACTTCGGTTAAATTCAACTTAATCTAATATTTTTAATCTGTGCCGATACGTTTTAGCCCTTTTTGGTGCTTTTAGATACTTTTGGTTAGTCGTTCAATAAATTTTCTGTTGATTTCAGTTAGTTTTAAATTATTTTAGTCATTTGAACCAGTTCCGATACGTTATAACCAATTTTAATGTTTTTGGTTAGTTTAGTTTAGTCGCCAATATTCAGTTAATTTGGGTTAGTTTTAACTTACTTTAATATTTTGAATCTGTTCCGATACATTTTAGCCCGTTTTGGTGCATTTATTTGCTTTTGGTTAGTTATTCAATCAACTTTCGGTTACTTTTAGCTAGTTCCAATTTATATTAGTCGTTTGAATCGGTTTCTATATGTTTTAACCAAATTTAATGTGTTTGATTAGTTTTGGTTAGTCCTTAAAATTTGGCTAGTTTTGGTTAGTTTTAACTTATTTTAATGTTTGTAACCTGTTCCGATACGTTTTAGCCCGTTTTGGTGCTTTTGGTTACTTTTGGCTAGTTTTGGTTACTCGTTCAATCAACGTTCGGTTAGTTTCAGTTAGTTCCAATTTATTTTAGTCATTTGAACGGATTCCGATACCTTATGATCAAATTTAAGTTTAAATAAACTAACTAACACGATCTCTTACGCCTATGACGTCATGTGGCAAATGTAGCATGTACTTTTTCACTATTTGAGGCCCTATATTAGGAAAACAGAAACATTTTCAATGTTAAAATAACCTTATCGGCATACAACAAAGCGAATTAAGGGAATTTCTGTAAAAAAGTCAGGCCGCCTGTTGGGAAAAAAGAAAGTGAATGGCTATTGCAAATTTTTATTTTTCCTGAACCAGTCCACCAACAAAATACGTTTTCATTTAATTGGTGCGGACCAACTATTTTAATTTTGAAGAACAATTCTATAATCATACCCAGATTATTTTGCGCAGGCCGCGTATAGCCGCCACGTCAAGATTAAAGTTGGCTGGCGAGGAATTTGCCGATCTTTTGCATCTGGTGTGGGTTTATCTGGGTTAATGACCTGCTAACCGAAACGAGTAATCCTGTTTACAGTTTTGCAGATCACAGTACCCTCGTCTCCCAATTTAGATCAGAAAAACCTTTACCAGCGACTGAGACTTATCACCGCAGACAGGAGCAGATTACAGCAATTAATCAAGACCTGGAGAAACTTCAAAAACTTGGGGCGACAGAAATTTGATCCTCGTCAATCGGTCTACTAGGTGTCTCGGTCAAGAGCAATATGTCCTGGCATGACCACGTCGCTAACATCGCGAAATCAGCCTCCCTGAAGCTTGATGCGCTATATCGCAACAACAAAACTGTATACACCGCAGCAGTTGCTCTGGCTCTACAAAGCGCAAATAAGGCCGTGCTTAGAATATTGCTCACACATCTGGGGTGCCGCACCAAAACATACCCTAAAGCTGCTGGATTCCATTTAGAAGAGAGTTGTGCGCCTCGTCGGCGACCCGGAGTTGCCCCGGAATATGGATAGTCTGGAACACCGCAGACATGTCGCTGAGATGTCCCTGCTTTGCAGATACTTTCACGGTAGATGTTTCCAGGATTTGACCCGCATCATCCTGCCCCTGGCAACCCCTGTTAGACAGTCACGACAGACGGCAAGAGCGCATCAGTTCGTCGTATAACTGCAAACATCTAGAACATCGCTTTACAAGAACTCCTTTGTCTGGTGCACGGCATCACTCTGGAACTCACTCCCCTAATTAGTATCAATCAACATCTTGGCACAAACACCGCTCGTCGAGCGCCATAGGATCTCCCATTAGTGTGTCTGCCACTGCGATAAAAAAATGTCATACAGCTTATTCAGAAAATCAGAGCCACCTGGTCTGCAGCAAATTTCAAACGTAGTGGTCCCAGGGTTCTAGACGAGCCTACTCAAATTGATGATTCATGTAAAATCTATATATTATGCACCTAAGCCTGCGAAGCTCAAAAATTCACAAAATAAATAAAAAAAATTAATGCTTACACACTGAAAAATTTTCAATTTGGTATATTTTTGTGTGGAGACCAATTATTTCGATCTCTCAGGGCTAGAGTAATTGAAAAATGCCAATTTATCAATTTGCTTAACAACAGAAAATATGGGCAAGCCCAAAATAATAATTGTTCTATTTATTCATTTAGCTTCCTTTTATTTTAGAATTATTTTAAATACATCCTTTACGTATTGTAACATGAAGGATCTGCTTTGCTGCTTCAAACTTGGAAAAGAATTTTATTGAGCAAACATTGAACTTGCCACGGACGCGAAAAATAGGTCTTAAAAACAAAACTTTTCTTCCTTACGTATTTTTGACCGGTGATGCTTACTTTTTGAACACCAATTTGGTGAAACCCTCTGCCCGATGATCACTTCTCTTAGGCAAGAGAAAAATTTATAATTATAGACACTGCAGAGCTCGCCGAATCGTCGAATGCGCACTGGGAATGAAAAAATTCCGTTTATTCGAAGGACTTATGTAAGTTCACTCTGATTTTGCAAGGCAATAACTTTGGATTGCTGTGTTTGGTATAATATGATTAGGAAGAAAGTAGGAACAGTTGCTGATGTACACGCTGAAATTATAAACGTTGATTAGTGTGAAATTCAAGACGAGAGCGAGGGTATCCCGCGCTGCATACAAGAAAATTTTGCTGTTTGACCTGCTGGGTTCGGTATCATGGAAAGAATTTATGGCTTTAATTTGATTAGTGATTTTCAAGGATCTGTCAACTATACTGTTAGAACTTTGTTATTTTTATTCATTATTTATTTATTTATAAATAATTGATTGTTAGCCTAAAATTAATACAAACTAAACAATATATACATATTTACAAATACACACCTATATACTAACTAAGATGGTACCTAACAAGCGTCCACCGAAACCTAAGATAACTAAATAAATGACGACATGATATTTTAATTCTAAATGATATTTCAAACACGGCACTTTTTCCGTTCTTCGCCTTCATGCATTCCTTCGTTGGGGAGTGTCCTGTGGTCCTCGTTCTGGTTCTTCATAGCATAATCTCTTAGATCATCTTGTGTATCTTTCTCACTGGCATCTTCTCCATGGTCGTTCTTCCTATGTTCTTGATTAGTTCCTGTGTCCTCGTTATGTAGCTGAAGAATTTCGTCGCTGTCTCCTTGACCCCTCTATTCTAGCGGCCTTCTCCCGGTTTCTTTGTACAGTTGTTTGGTCATCTTGTAGTCCTCCCATCTATCTATAGCCCATGATTGTCGGTAGAAGTTTCCTTTCCAAAGTGAGTAGCTTTTCCATGTTGGTTTTTGATGCGGAGCTCCAGAGATGGCTATTGGTCTGATGTATGTGTTGTACAGTCTGATCTTGATTGCGTTGAGGCGTACGGATATATATCTCTTGCTGCTGCCTCTGCTTTGTGCCTGGTATTCTGGAGGTGACCCCTGAAAGTTATCTTCGCGTCCAACTTCACTCCCAGGTACTTCACGATGTCCTTGTCCTCTATCCTTGCCCCGTTGATCGTTATATGTGTCCTCTGCCGCCTGTACTTCTGGTTGCAGTTGATGATCTGTGTCTTGGATTCGTTGATCTTCAGTTTCTTCAAGTAATCCGCTATTCGCCTGATATGTTATTCTATCCTTCGGGTGGTCGCTATTCGTTGAGTTGATGATGTGAAGATCGCTACGTCCGTCGTCCGCGAAGAATGCTGTTTGATTTTTCGGTTTCCTTGGCAAGTCGTTGATATATATGTTGAACTGTGTCGGAGATATTACGCTTCCTTGAGGGAGGCCTTGTCTTGTCATCCTTGCCCTTGATTCTGTCCCGTTGTCGTTGTCCTGTCCTTTACGTAGCTCACGATGATTTTTATTATGGCCGGCGTGATCCTTGCCTCGTGCATCTTAGTGGTCATCGTCTCCCTCTGTACGGTGTCATATGCCTTCTCTAGATCCAATAGTGCCGCCGTTGTAGTCTTCCTAGTGTTTTTTCCTATTATTGCATGGTCCACTATTCTTGCCAGCTGTAAAAAAGTTGATTTTCCTCTCTGAAATCCGAACTGTTCAGGTATTATGATTCCCAGAGTCAGGAGCTCCGCGTTGATCCTCTTATTTAGCACCCTTTTTTACTCATTCTATCTAATCTAAATAGGCTATACCTGCAAAAATTTGGAAAGAAAAAATATGTTATCGTATTTGTAATTTCGAGCCACATTTGATACACAATATTCTGATTACAGTACTCCTTTATGTTGTGGTTGTAGATGAGGGGTCGGCCTCAGCCAACACAATTGTCTACTTTTAATAATGATTCACACTTCTGTTTTTTTTTACAACACTGGCCTCTATGAATGTTGCGAATGAACTGACGCCTAGGCAGTGCAACATTGCCCTTTTGTTGCTATCCGTTGCAAACCTTTACCGGTTCAATTTGATACCACTGACTTTTTCAGTTTCTCGACCTGTATAGACACTGCAATCGTACTTGTAGCCAGTTGTGGACTAGGATCTAAGCCACATTCATATGACCTTTTTCACAGGCTTTAGAGGCATATATTGTTTCATCGACGAGCGAACTGTGGATTTGGTCTTAGACTCGTTAATAGTCTAACAACTAACTTGACGACACTTCCAAAATGTCCACTTCAAGCACTACACGTTTGAATAAAAAAAATTTAATCCGTCCCTAGAGATTGCATTCTTCATTGCTGTGTTCCTCGATTGCTAATTTGTAGGACATAAATATAACCATAGACTTAGGTCTTTGATTGTAACACATAAACAGCAAACATCCAATGACAATTATGAAGTGAAACTTCTTTAGCGAGGGTAAAGTCTGGAAAATGCTTATCAAAGTGAAACGCCCCTTTAATTAAGCATGTTCCAGTAAATTAGAGGGTTGACATTTTCAGGAGATGTAGCCGGGGTAAAATGAGGATGCTCCTGGAAAACAGGAGGGGGAGAAGAAAAAATTAAAATAATTAGTTTTGGGAGAACGGGAAGAGCTTTGGGGTAAAAATTTTTATCGTAGGTGGTCGTCATGCGATGGTACCTTTGACCATATAGGGGGGAACCGGCGCGACGTCCTAATTTAAGGGTGATTTTTAGAAAAAAAAACCGTTTTTTGCCGATATCTCTGCAACGGAACCTCTGCTCGAAAATCTGACAAGCGATCACCCCGGTTCACGGCGTCATCAGTGGGGGAAATTATACCCCCCCCCCACCTCCACGGATACCCATACATTTTCGGATAAATGGGAAAAAATTGAAAAAAAAAATGCGTACAAAATTGTTCGGAAAGTTAATAAAATAAGGAAAAATAGTATTAAAAAAAAGTTAGAGAAACGCGGTTTTCGGCGAAAAATAGACAAGGGAGTTCAGCTACGAGGTCGGGGATGGAAAAAATGGGAACAAGGATGCTTTATGAAAAAAAAAACAGACATTTTTAAGAAATGGTAAGAAATTGAAAGCTAATTTATATAAACCAAATAGGAAATAAAATATAAAAAAAATCGGAAAGTTAATAAGAGTATTATAAAATGAAATAAAGAAAAAAAAGTAATAAAAAAAGAGCGAGTCTACTAGTACTCGAGACACTGGATGTGTAAACATAGTCTATATTACTCTATATCAATATCGGTTGTGTAATTTAATGTATTGCTTCAATAGCGTTTAACTGGATAATTTTTTAAATCCCTTGGTATTTTGTATGCTTCACAAATATTTGAGCAGCCCTCGTAAATAGTATATTTCGTCTTCATGACATCTGAACATAGGCAACTACTTATTTGGAATTGGTTGCCTATATTCTGGCGTTAGAAAGAACACGTTTTACAAGGAAGCGCTGAAGTAGCAGCGCACTAATCACTGCGCATGGGTTATAATGTCACATCCCCTTACACACTTCAGTCCATTTTCCCGAGATTTACCATATCTCTGCGTAAGATGTTTACATATAAAAAAAAAAGAGTTAGGGAAACGCGGTTTTCTGCGAAAAAAAGTTGAAAAAAAGGAAAAATATTTAAAAAGTGTCGAAACCGGGGCAAAAGTTGAGAAAAAAAAGCTTAAAAAAACTCAGTTCCTTATATCTCTTTCTGAAGTTTCACTTCAGTTGTGCACATATTTTTTTTTTATTTCACCTTTACCGCTTTCTTTAGACAAACATCCCGATTTGTTTCCTTGAAAATTATTATTCTTTCGTTCATACGTTGTGCAATGTACATAAACAGGGAACGTGGGAATTTAAAATTTGTTAGTTTGCTGTCAATTTCAGAAGATAATTTGCAGTTTCTTCTAGAAGATATTTTTTGTTTGGGAATGAATGATTCATTAGGTTTAGTAAATAGCACAAAGATCAGCAAAAGTGCCCACAGTTGCTTAAAGCAGCGGAGACTTTAGGGTAGCTCTCGAAGAACTTTCAAGCTAAGGGTCGAAATCCAATTGAACAATATTGGCGTCAGATTTTTCGGCAGAAGCAGTAGCATTTGACTCAGATTCCTCATCAGAAGGCTCGTAGAGGTCATCACTATCACCTGATACAGATGGAATGTCGTACACATTTTTAGCCACATCTTCTAGTTCAGCAGAAGTTAGTGATCGTTTCATTCCATATTTGCAAATAAGACATGAACTACTCTCTTGGACTATTAGTATATCAAAGAATCGCTAAACAAGACGGATGGTACATATATGTACCCGGACTCTTCATTCATTTTCCAACACTGTGTGATAAATGAAACACACTTACCAAACAAACAACAGTGAATATAAATGCCGCCTATGTATAATATCTGATATCTGACACAAAACACTAGTTTTAGCACAAATATTTGTTAAAATGTACATGTGCTTCGAACAAAAATTCACAGTCCTTCACAAACATGCAACCGGGGGAGACATTGAAAATGCCGAAGCAGAATGCAACGCTTATTAAATTTGAGATCTGAGAAATCTCATAAATGTGTGGATATAATATAATAATTGATAGAAGTTTGGGTGAGATCAGGTTTGATTACGTAAGTTTACTTTACCAAAATATACCAAATAAATGCATATTACTTGAAGTTTCGTTCTTTTTACAATTTATAACGTTATAAGTGTGATTGAAAAAGCAAAATACCATTTGCATTCGATTCGTCTGGCATTCCTCGATCTAACGATATGAGACACGACTAGTCTGTCGTGAGAAACTAAAAGTTACCCTCACACACCCTTAACACAATCTAATGTAAAAAATTACATTTAGCAGATTACGTAAGTTTAGTTTACCACAATATACCACATAAATGCATATTACTTCAAGTTTCGATCGTTTTTACAATTTATAACATTAGTGATTGTTGTAAAAACTGCATTCGATTTATCTCTCAATCCCCGATCTAACGCGGTTAGTTTCACTTAGTATCAACTTATTTTAGTCATTTGAGTCGGTTCCAATACGTTATAATCAATTTTAATAGATTTGGTTAATTTTGGTTAGTCGTCTAATCAATTTTCGGTTAGTTTCACTTAGTCTCAACTTTTTTTACATATTTGAGCCGGTTCCGTTACGTTATAATCAATTTTACAATTTTAATAGATTTATTTGGTTAGTCGTTTTGATTAAACGGTTAGTTCCACTTAGTCTCATATATTTTACAGCTGGTTCCGATACCTTATAATCAATTTTAATATATTTGGAAAATTTAATTTATTAGTAATCTAATCAACTTTCGGTTAGTTTCACTTAATCTCAACTTATTTTGGTTATTTGAGTCGGTTTCGATACGTTATAATCATTTTTACTAGATTTGGCTAGTTTTGGTTAGCCGTCTAGTCAACTATCGGCTAGTTTCACTTACTCTCAATTTATTTTACTTATTTGAGCTGGTTCCGATACGTTACAACCAATTTTAATAGATTTTGTTAGTTTTGGTTTATCGTCTACACGACTTTCTGTTAGCTTCACTAAGTATCAACTTATTTTAGTCATTTGAGTCGGTTCCGATACGTTATAATTAAGCTATCTAAATTTGGTTAGTTTTGGTTATTCGTCTAATCAACTTCCGGTTAGTTTCACTTAGTCTCAACTTATTTTAGTAATTTGAGTCGGTTCTGATACGTTATATATAATCAATTTTAATAGATTTGGTGAGTTTAGATTAGTCGTCTAATCAACTTTTGATTAGTTTCGCTTAGTCTCAACTTATTTCACTTATTTGAGCTGGTTCTGATAATTTATAATCAATTTTAATAAATTTGGTTAGTTTTGGTTAGTCGCCTAATCAACTTGCGGTTAGTTTAACTTAGTCTCAAATTATTTTAGTCATTTGAGTCGGTTTCTATACGTTATAATCAAGTTTAATAAACTTGGTTTCTTTTGGTTCGTCATCTAATCAACTTTCGGTTAGTTTCACTTAGTCTCAACTTATTTTACTTATTTAAGCCTGTTCCGATACGCCATAATCAATTTTTATATATTTGTTTAGATTTGGTTAATCGTCAAATCACCTTTCGGTTAGTTTCACTTAGTGTCAAATTATTTCAGACATCTGAACCGGTTCCGACGCGTTATAGTTAATTTTAACAGGATTGTTTAATTTTGGTTAGTCGTTCAATCAAGTTTCGGTTACTTTCACTCAAATTCAACTTACTTTAGTCATTTGAACCGTTTCCGATACTTTATAAACAATTTTAATAGATTGGGTTAGTTTTGGTTAGTCGTCAAACAAATTTCGGATAGTTTCACTTAATATTAACTTATTTTAGTCATTTGAACCGTTTACGATACGTTATAATCAAATTTAATAGGTTTGATTATTCTTGGTTAATCGTCGAATAAACTTTCGGTTAGTTTCGCTTAGTCTCAACTTATTTTGCTTATTTGAGCTGTTTCCGATACCTTATAATCAACTTTAATAGATTTGGTTAGTTTTGGTAAGTCGGCTAATCAACTTTCGGTCAGATACACTTAATATCAACTTATTTTAGTCATTTGAACCGGTTACGATACGTTAAAATCAATTTTAATAGAGTTGGTTAGTCTTGGTTAATCGTCGAATCAACTTTCGGGTAGTTTCACTTAGTCTCAACTTATTTTAGTCATTTGAGTCAGTTGCGATACGTTATAAATTTGGTTAGTACAGGATAAATGTCGAATCAACTTCCAGTTAGTTTCACTTAGTCTCAACTTATTTTACTTATTTGAGCCGGTTTTGATACGTTATAATCAGTTTTAGTAGATTTGGTTAGTTTTGGTTAGTCGTCTAATCAACTTTCGGTTAGTTCCACTTAATCTCAACTTATTTTAGTTATTTGAGTCGGTTCCGATACGTTATAATCAATTTTAACAGGTTTAGCCAAATCTATTTGTTCTGGTTAGTCGTCTAATCAACTTTCGGTTAGTTTCGCTTAGTCTCAACTTATTTTAGTTATTTGAGTCGGTTCCGACACGTTATAATTAAGTTTAATAAATTTGGTTAGTTTCGGTTAGTCGCCTAATCAACTTTCGGTAGTTTCACTTAGTCTCAACTTATTTTAGTCATTTAAAGTGGTTCCGACACGTTCTAATCAATTTTAATAGATTTGGTTAGTTTTGGTTAGTCGTTCAATCAACTTTCGGTTATTTGCACTTAACCTCAATTTATTTTACTTATTTGAGCGGGTTCCGATACGTTATAATCGGTTATGCATAAACCGTGTCGTGACGTTTACTAAAATTTTCCATATCGTGATGCGACCTTGGAAACTCACTGTCAAGAAACCAAAGTATTGAACCTGAACCGGCTCCGATACGTTATAGTCAAATATAACGTTTCTGGTTAGTTTTCGTTAGTCGCCAAAATCCGGTTTGTTTTGGTTAGTTTTAGCTCACTTTAATTTGTATAACCTATTCTGATACATTTTAGCCCGTTTTGGAGCTTTTGGTTACTTTTGGTTAGTCATTCAATCAACTTTCCGATATGTTATAACCAGTTTTATGGTTTTTGGTTAGTCGCCAAAATTCGGTTAATTTGAGTTATTTTTAACTTACTATAATATTTTTAATCTGTTTCGATACGTTTTAGCCATATTTGGTGCTTTTGGTTAGTTTAGGTTAGATTGGGTTAGGTTGGGCTTGATGGTCGTCGTGGGTAGTCGTTTTATCAATATACAGTTAATTTTAGTTAGTTTTAATTTTAGTCATTTCAATCGGCGCCGATACGTTATAATCGAATTTAATATTTTTAATCTGTTCCGATACGTTTTAGCCTTTTTTGGAGCTTTTGGTTACTTTCGGTTAGTTTTAGTTAGTTCCAATTTATTTTAGTAATTTGAACCGGATCCAATAGATTATGAACCCGGGCCGTGCGTATCACAAGCATAATGTCTAATCACTAACAGATCTGTAAAAAGCAGTTCACTGGATCGTAAAGACATGGGCAATTCTGATACATTCGGCATTAATTACTGTTTAATTAACTTAAGCTAAACTTGACTCTATCTACAACTACTTACTACTTATTGCAAACCATAATTTTTTTTACAATCATAGCATAACCCAAATATGTGCTTTTAAAACTGAAAAACGCAGTAAAAATTGTCACATTCCCTGACCTTTAGAACACCAATCACAGCACGGCATTTTTACTCCATTGCTATACCATTTAGAATTCGAGAATATGCCTAGACTGTGTTTTATCTCATTTTCTGGCAGGCTACATCCTATAGATCTTTTGTTGGTGTCGTTTTTTCCATTTCATCGAGCGTTTCCGTTTGCGTTTCATCAAGTCTCAAATCATACTCAACGGCGCTATAGAAAAAATGAAAACAGTATTGTTGAAGCTCCTGTAGATATCATAAAGCGATTATGGCTTTGCATGGAATTACAAGAGATACGGCTAAAACTTATTTCTCAGAAGAGTTGAACCTTAAAAAGAAGTTTTAAATGTTTATGTTTTTAGTTGCATACATTATTTTGTACTTACTGTTGATGCGAGGCAGATTTGTAGTACCTTAAAGCAAGACTGTTTGAACGTGATCGTAACAATGGCGAATTATTTGACCCGCTTAAATGGACGTTGTTTGGCAGTAGTTTCTAAAGTAGATGTTTGTGAAATGATTATCTTGAATGATGAATTTCTTAAGTGACCACTTAATACTGGCAATAAAACCCAATGGTCAACTTTTATACATCTATTTTCTTTACTCGTACAGTTTAAGAAAAACGCAGTATTAATTTACATAAAATAACTGTTAACCTATACTAAAAATTAATAGAATTTATCTATTAAAGAAAGAATGCACATAAGAAAGAAAAAAATATTTACGAGAATTAAGTTACAACGTTTCAATCAGGCCCCCGAACCAAGAAGTAAATCGTGATCGTTTAATAAAAAAAATAACTCATCTAGAGTATAGTACAGTACACTGTACTCTGCGCTCGATATATTCACATTACTCATACGGGAAATATATGCATACCACCTAGTATACATGGACATACTAAAGAAAATTCGGAACAAGTTGAGAGCGTAGCGGGTAAGATCTGTCCTGGACGTATATATGTACATTTTCAATATACACCCACGGAGATTACATCACAAGGTTCTTTTGAGGGTTATCCCAAAGGAGTCCTTTCGTGTTCCGTGGGCTCTTTTCGTGTCCCGTAGGACTATTGTACCCTTTGTTGTGTTCTTTAAGCATCTTACCACTATTATCCCAATCTGTTATTCGGAGATAAGAGGGTTAAGGTTTACTTGAACATATTTGGTCACAATCACCTCCCCGTCCAAGACCTAATAAAAATTGCGTAATTTACGAGAATCTGATCACACTAAAGCACGAGGGTTAAATTCTCCAGCTATTAGATTTACTTATCTTTAAGGAAGCCGTCTCGACTCTCCTGCGAGTTACGCCTAAGGCTGTGGTCTCTGGATTTGTTCTTAATTTCATTCATTCGACTCAGGAAAATTACTGAGATGCTCAATTTCTCGGATAATTGAGAAACTACACAAAGTGTAACTGACATGAGTGTATGTCAGAATATGTGGAAATTTGAATTGGAAACCAGTCTTAATCTTTGGCGAGTGGAATAGAACCAGTCTCTAGCCAAAATGAATGAATTTGAAAATATGTGGAAACTTGAACGGGAAAACAGTCTCAAGGTTTAGCGAGTGGAATAGAACCAATCTCTAGCCAAAACGAGTGGATTTGAAAGACCCCGCTCTGCTTTTTGCTGCGGTTTCTTTATATGAAAAAGTCTCCATTTGATGTGTGGGTACGACAAGAATCTATTAAGATTCCAATCTCACACAGTCGAAAAATGTATTAAAAAAAGACGTGAATAAGTGTGCCGCATATTCCCAGCGCCCGGCTCGACCCTCTTTACCTGCCTCTCGAAGTAAAAAGTGTGTTTTTATATATTTTTTATAATACCGAGTTTATTCAAATTTTGTCGGCAAATTTTATTATTTTAGAACTTTTCTTTGTTACTTTGCGTACCTAGGGTCGGCCTGTTCCACTGTTTCATAAAAATATACGCTCCGAAATTGCAATTTGTCGAAAAAGTCGTAAATTTTCTTAAAAACAGCTTTATTACAAATAAGTATTTATAAGTTATGTTATAAATATAGTTCCATTTGTATAGTAACATATCGCATATATAAGAAGAGCCCTTCAACTTCGGTCTCGTGCTCTTCCTCCAAATTAAGAAACTGAACAGACAACACGCTGTCGTGCAAAAATATTAAATAATTTTGATGTACTTGTGTTGTTGCATGCGAAAATAAATCTTCAACTTGCTATTTATTGGAGAGTGAAAGTTGCGAAGCACTATTTATTAAATTTATAAGAATAGTAGAATCAAAATACAAAAATAATGTAATTTAAACACAATGAAATTCTGCAATCTCTAATTTATGGAAAATTTAAATTTCTGCTTGAAAAACCTGTATAATTTCCTTAGCCGTACCTATTTCTCTAAGGGTGTCTATTCCAAACACTCGCCCGACTTCATTTTAAAAACAAACCGTTTCGATCCCCTTTGAACTCTTGAAAATAAAAAACACATCGTTATTCGATGCATCCATCTTTGTAATAAGGAGAGTAGACTTCAAAGAGGAACGTATGCATCCGTAGCACATCAATTTCTTCTAGTCCATATAATTGAGAAAAGAAAAATCTTTCTTAAATTTAAACTAAAATATGACAGGCAACTAACGACTGGATTGTATTATTCAAAAGAGCCTAAGCCACTTCACAAAGGAAAAACTATTTAGGGTCAGTCAATGTAGATTACAAGCTGTCTCAAACACAAGTATATCATAATACTTAAGAAGATCAAATCGAATAAAGCGAGGAGAAGAGAAAATAATAACAAATAAAAAAAAAATAATTTCGCTTAAGCTTTTTAATGTAAAATGTGCTCTTTAATATGTCTGTTGAAGATCTTCCCCTTTTAGATGATTTTATGTGTTTAGATAGTAAATTATATTTAATTTTTTTAGCTAAATAGTTAATGAGAAATAGTAGATTTATGATACTTATAATCTGCCTTAAGCATAGGCTGCCCATTTGTTAATTACTTAACAGGCAGTCCAGGTTTACTCCTCGCTCTTAATTTTATTTACGTGTGGGTCTATATGTTGTCAGTTAAGCTAAGACGCCACTAAGTTTTTAACTAGAAATATATCAATGATTTTTACACATGGAAATCAGGGCAGTAAAATTTAGAAACATACCCTAGACAAGAATATTATGAAAATAAGAAATTAGAGATATTCAAGAAGGAAAGGTACGTTTGACACTAATTGACCAAAATGTATATCGGGATCCCAGTTAAATTATTTATTTAAATATTAAAAACTTGACAAACACTCCAAAGACAATTAATTCTATCTCATATTAAGTTATGGTATCGCCCTTAAACTAATGAATATTATCACACTATTAAATCAAAGCCAAAATAAGATTCGAAATTTTAATTTAGACATTAATATTGCCCCATTCCTTTTCAACTAAACATTGAGTTCTTAAAGGTTTGACTAAATGCAGTCAATCACGAAACACTTGAACTAAATGTATACAAAATCAATAATATAACCGGTGAAGTAAATATGTATAGATATAGCTGGTAAATATCAACAGTTATAAACGAATTGATTATTAAACAAAACTAATCTAAATGAATCTCATGGCAGCGATAATATCAATATACCAATAAGCAATTACTAGAGATCTGTTAAATCAATGAATTACTCTATAAAGTAAATATATAAATACCTAGCCGCTAAGTACCTACGGGGAACACGAATTGAACTCAGTTCGGTTTTAAGGCGAAAATTTAAAGTTGCAAATTGCAACTAAATAAAACCCGTTCACTGCTATGGGGCGTACAGCTGATTATAGTAAAAACTTATTGTTCAGGTCGGTAAGTGTAATACATAAGTCATTCAGATAATCACGAAAGCATTATCGAGTTATTTACTATTTAAGGTAATACTGTATCGGTGATAAGGAAAGTAAAAATTGAATAATCGACAAAGATAATAAATTACTTTAAGCCATCCAACGATAATTTCAATAACTTAATTACTGTAAACAATAACCACAGTAGGTTTGATATACGATAAGACATGACCTACAGTCAGGTAATGGAATATTCGATGAATCTAATCACGGTAATAGTAAATCAATTAATTATCATAACATTACCAAAATAAATTCTCCACTCGAGATAATATCAGATATGATAAAAAACAGTATATCCACAGCGACTATATGAAAAGAAGCAGAAATATATATGATACGCAATATTGGATAACCTACAGCTTTTTAAAGATAAGTTCGCTAAGCAAAATGGCAAGATTAGTGAACGAAAACGAGAAAACGATAATATAAACGATATAGACAGCAAACGACCTATAGTCGTTTAACGGTAATTCATTAATCAAAATGATATATAATGATATTAGATACGATAGATGAAAGGTCAGTAATAAGAAATAACGTAGATTTTACTTGTATCTAGTAGATTTAGGAAAAAATGCGCACTATTGGATTTTGTAACACAACGTTACATACTCTAGTAAATGTTGGACAATCTTTAATAAAAATAGTGGAGAGGATATATTTTTCCTCGATATTTCCCTAATTTCGTTTTATTTTTTAGTAAAGTTCATTCAGATAATGTAATATTCGCATTTGCAAGAATAACCTCTTTAACTTGTGGCAACTCGTAAAGTACGTTAACATAAATATCAATTCATAAACCAGGCAAAAAACCGTGTTAATTCGCTAAGTTCGGGAAATGTCTGATAAAACCACTGTAAGCAGCACTTTATAGACTCATACATCTTTGGAACAACGCTTAATATTCTTTAAAAGAGAATTTAGTCCCTTATTACAAATAAGTTTAGTGCCGGAGAATTCTTAAACTTCTAGTTCGTTTACAAAAGCGTACCGATAATTTTCGATCTTTAAACTTTGAATTTCAAACTTTATTGTTCTGGCCAGAGTTCACTATACCTTCAGACTTTAAACTCTAGTTTGGTCAAATCTAGTAATTGTTTTCATATTTTTAATCCTCGTATAGCTTTGTTTAAAATAGACGCTGTAGCTGCTAACTATCTTGTTTGGGTTAGTTGAGTTAGTTTGGGTTTTCATATTTTTAATCATCGTGCAGCTTTGTTTTAAAGAGTCAAAGTCTGTTGGCACCAACTATCTTGTTTTCCATTAACCAAACACTTCTTCAAATCAATTTAGTAATGCAGTTACTTATTTGATTTATATTTACAATATGTATTATTTCTAGCAATTTAGATAATTTGTCTTCATAACTATTGTCCCACAGTTAAGGGGATCCTTCCTGGTTGCCGGGTATGCCAACTTCGCCCTATGATTAATG
>MU183078.1:22737-72197 GCA_016904865.1 Pissodes strobi | reverse complement strand
TCGCTTATCTGTGATATTTTTTAAGTGCCAAGATATTTTTCTCATTTTAAAGGACGTTTAAGCAATTTGTGGTCCTGTCAAAATATTAATATGTCATTTCAAACAAAATAATAATGTTTGAGCTTTTCTTTAAGCGGAGTATTTTATATTTAAAATGTTTTATATTGTATTGAATTTGTTAACATAACAACACATTAGTATCGGAAATTTTCAAAGTAGGCACAGGTCCCTTTACTAAAATTTTAAAAATTATTATGTACCGGTTTTGTACAATTATTGTGAAAAGGCCTCTCTCAGACGATACGGATTTTAGCCGGTCCGGTTTTATTGGTTTTAAGGTGAGTGGTGCATTAAAACCTTGTGACAATTAGTTTAATGCACTACTGGACTACAATAAACCGGACCGGCTAAAATCCGTATCGTCTGAAAGAGGCGTAAGTTGCCGCATGTAGAAGTTCCCCGCCCATTTTTTTGATATTTTTTAAGATATTTTTATGTTCGAATAATCTGTGCCTTATGTCAACATTTTAGATGCACCCTTTTTAAAATAGAGTACTCTTCTTTATATTTCAAAATATTAATCTTTGGACTATTATGCGTAAAAACCATGAGAATGTCTTTTAGTGTCAGAATAATTTTTTCTGCCAAAAGTGAATTTTCAGGAAGGTTTTCTACAAGAACCTTTTGCTAATTGAAAACGCACGCAACAATAATATTAATATTATCTTAGTCACATAGTATATCATCAAATTTTGAACTAAAATACGTAATTAAAATATTTCATAAATTATTCTAATTTAGTATAATTCAGATATTATCTTTTAGCTTTTCCAACCAAATCAGAGATTATATTTTTTTTTACAAAGATCCTTTAAATTGTCATCACAGTTTTATATGAAACTGCTTGAAGCATTTCATATTTTTCTATGACCTAAAACTTTTGGCAATCTTTATAGAACCCTTTTTTCTTTCTCATTTGTCTTGTACTTTTGAAAAATTTTCTGCCCACAAAACCTATATCTAAATTATTTAAAAGAGGAAAAACTTATTGATTTTTTTTTGAGCTCGTCAGTCGGATTTTGATAAATACTGGAAAAAAAGAGACTTTATCGATTCTGTTCTCAAGAGAAATGTTACATACCTATTCCATGTGAAATAAAGTATAATATGTTATAATTCTGATGAAAACATATCTTCAACTTGCTATTTTTTGGGGAATGAAAGTTGCTAAATCATTATTTATTAAATTGATAATAATAGTAAAATCAAAATACACAAATAAGTGAATATATTGTAAAATCCTGCAAACTAGCCGCCAATCTGCGAACTTCTCATTTATAGAAAAATGCACCCGTTTGCGATTCATTAAAGTTGCATACATTTCTGCTTGAAAAGTTTGTATGATTTCCGCAGCCGTATATATTCTTTTCAAGGGTGTCTCTTACAAACGCTCGGGCGGCTTCATTTTAAAAACAAACCGATACCCTTTGAGTTCTTGACAATAAGAAACACATTGTTATTCGGTGCATCCATCTTTTTAATAAGGAGAGTCGAGAGCAAATGTATTTTGCCAAAGAACAATCATTGATACGTAGCATGTTCTGAAACTTTAGACTTTCAGAATCCATGGATGTTTTGTCAGAATGGCTGGCAACATTGTTGAAGTGAAATTTCTTTAGCTGGAGAGTAAGTCTGTAAACGGATTACAAAAGTAGTATAGTATGGAACACCGCAGACATGTGACCGAGATGTCCCTGTTTTACAGATACTTTCACGACAGATGTCCCAGGATTTGACCCGCCTCATCCCGCCCCTGCCAACGCCTATCAGACAGTCACGACAGACGGCAGGAGCGCACCAGTTCATCTTACAACTGGAACACCTAGAACATCGCTTTACAAGAACTCCTTTGTCTGGCGTACTGCATCACTGTGGAACTCACTCCCTGGTCATCTGTTTCCCTTTAATTACAACCTACAAATATTCAAGAATCGTGACGATCAACACCTTCGCACACCCACCGCTCGTCGAACGCCATAGGATCTTCCTTTAGTGTGTGTGCCACTGCCATAAAAAATATATATGACAGGTGAGCCGGTGTTGACTGTCAAAAATTGCAATCTAATATCCAAAAGCAGACTAACATTGACAGATCTTGATGATCGAGATATCGATTTGTACTAATTTGACCAAGGTAAATCGAAAAATGTCAACCATTTTGACACCTGTCAAAATACTGCCAAACGACAGCACTCATCTTTTTCAGTTTTTGATATTTTATGATGTCATTTGCCCGTTTTGAAAATTGTGAGTTCAAAAAATAAAAAAAGTGACGGAGCTGCCAGAACCTGTCATGTATTTTAATAAAAAGGGACTTAAATTTGATTCTTTTTCACTTCAAGGTAGGGTCAGTCGAGGTAAATATGAGACACTTTTCATAACTTTTGAGTCATCCCAAATAAAAAATCGTAAAAATTAAGTATTTACAAAATTAACTGTAATAGGTGCCATTATATAAAATACTAGTGTAAAAAGTTAATAATTTTGATGCTTCGATTTTTTTTAAACAAAAAGTGTATTTTTGCCTTCATGAAAACCTTAAAATGAGACAGCACGAAGGCAAATATAAGACACGATGATATTTCAGTTATTATAAGGATTAGGGAATTGGAATGGTAATAGTGAGACAGAGCATCTCAAAATGAAGACACTTTTTTTATTTCTTTTAACTCGGAAAAGTACGAAAAATAAACAAAATAAGTACCTAATAACATTATTGTCTCATATTTGAAAATACATTTACCAAAATATATTTTAATATTTATCTCATCAACTGGATTTTTAAAAGTATACTTTCCCCTTTCGCCTGAGATAATTATTATACCTGGAGTATGCAACTTGCCTATAACAGAACTAAAATTAATAGAAGAAATGTCGTCTTCTTTGGTTTTGAAAATTGTATGTGATGTATCAATAGCGTTCATGGCAATTACATTAATTTTCATCCCTGTAAAACTTTGTATGATACACAAAAGCAGTATAAAGTCACCGTCTTTCAGTTCACCAATCGTCTCCACTGTATAAATCTCTGTAGTTTCATAACTAGGCCCAGTAAAATCATCTCCTCCATCGCTTTCACCACTTGCTACTCATGATGCGTTAGACCCATCGGAAGAATCGATTATTGACTTCGTAATTAATTTTGGTGTCAGTTTTTCTTTTGTCTTGTTTCTTTTTTCTACTTTTACTTTCTATAGCACGTTTTTGATCTGTATTTGATTTAATACTCTCTAAAAACTCCTCTGACGTCGCAACTTTGGCCAGAAACAGCGGGACTACTTTCAGGGTTTTGAAGACGTTTTGCTTCACAAAAAGTTGCAGTGTTTTGATGCTTACTAACATTTGAAGAACCAGTTTGGGGGGCCAGATGCAACTGAAGGGCCAGTTCGAGGGCCATGTATTACATTTGAAGGGCCAGATACCTGACTCAGGTGTCTCAGTTTTGTCTTCTTGTGTGTCTCATATTTGCATTTTGTTTTGTCTCATTTTTACCTCTTCACTTTATCGGATTCTGCAGACGTCTGCTTCAAGGCTTTAGAGCAGTTCTTCTGCAAGCCACTACGGGACACCACTAGTAACGAAATCCAATGCTTAAATCAAGTTTAAGCACATAAACGAGAGGTGGAAGCACAAAAGTTTAAGCTGTAAAAATAAAAGTTTTTCAGCCTTTTTATACTTGGTATCAAATAATTATTGCTGATAAAAAAAAATTAAGACGCAAACAGCTAAACATTTTGAAACATAGTAAGATAATGTTAACAAATAATACCATGGTTAAATATTTCTTGAAAATTCAAAAAGGACAATTTTATAGCGGTGCCTTTTTTTGCCTCAATTTTTTTCTGTCTCATTATTACCTGGACTGACCCTAGTTTATTTATGATAAAACATGATAAAGCTTTATACAGGTTTCAGATTTTATTTTTTGGGTTAAATTGGGTTAGTTTGGGTTAGATTGGGGTCTAATATTTATTTATTAATAGTCTCCAGTTTCCTTTTTTTACTCAAAATATTATGATTATGTTTACAACAATAGTTATTAAGAAGTGTGTTTGAAATGCTGCTAAAAATGTTTGTGGTATATCAATTTTTAGGTGATTTTTACAATTTTCAAAAGGCGTCAAAACGCTGTTTTCATTTAGATAGTTTATCAACAGCTCACAAAGAAAATACTTTTTATTGTAGATATCCAAAAATGTATCTCCGAACTCATTAAACAATAGGCCGCTGAAACTGTGTCCATAAGAGAACATAATTCATAGTTCACAAAGTTCACTAAAAGAGTATTGGTAATTTCAAGTAGCCCATGAAGGGTATGACTTAAAGCTTAAACGTACGTCCTGTGGGAAAGCGAACACATAAAATTTTTGCCCATTTTTATATAGGTATTCCATTACAGCCTTCTTGAGGCCTAATTACACTAAGTATCACTTACCAAAAAAAGTAGCCAAAACCGACAGAAAAACATACAATTAAACACGAACAAAAACCTATAAAACTGTGCTGTAACAACAAGTGGGTATTGGCTGTAAACAAGCTGGCCGAGCGGCACACATTAAGGTATTGCAGAAAACAGATCTTTAAACAGGTCTTTATGTTAGAAATATATGGTTTTTAGGTTAGAAATATATGGCTTTACGTATTTAAAAATACTCCTAACAATATAAATTTTATACCTAAATATACAACGAAATATTAGGTAAAAGTTTCACGCACTGAAAAGAACATAAATAGTTCCGATTTCAGAAAAACGCAAGAAAAGTACACTAACTAGGGTAGTAATTATCGCGAAATTCTGAAACTAATCGTTTGATACACAATACACAGTACATCGAAGACGGCGAGTTGGGACTCAGAATTCTAGTCGTTCAGCATGACAATCAACGTTAAATATGGAATACTTATACGTATTCTTATGGCAAAAGCATTTGACTAGATCCTATGACGTCACTGCAATTTTAATCTTAGCCAGGCAGAGACCTACTGTATAGTATGCTCTACTATTCGTGTCAGCGAATTTGCAGAATATAAAAATATTCTGTTTTGTGCCGGTGAGATTCGAAACATTCACGTAGATAATTATCCATCCATACTTGCGCATGGGCGAAGGCAAAATTGTCTTATATAAATGATCCATAATTCTTACAAACTTTTTGTAAGCACCGTTGCAAAAAAATGTAAATAGAAATAATCTTACTCTGTCACACTCAAATATTAAATTCCCGGTTAGGTTTCTTGCGTCATCACATAAACCGTGAGAAATGTCCTAAAATTGGGCAAATATGTCATCCTCGTCCCCTATATGGGCAAATATTCCACATTTGCTTCACAAATAAGATAATTTCGTCACAAGAAAAGAAAAATTAGTTATGTGAAGCTTAATAACCCAAGTACTCCCTAGCTTATTTTACAAATCATTACATCATCCGCCAAAAAGTTGGATACATAATATGAGGAACTTTTTATTTATTTATGGTTTTAATACCCAAAGTAGCACACCTTTTTAGCATTTCTCCTACCCATTTTTTTTATGAAACGAACAGAAACTTTGAAACAGTTTTGATAGAATAAAATAGATATCCCATGTAGGTACTAATATCTGCAACTGTATGCATCTATAATCCATGGTACATGAAATAATTCTGGTAACATATAATTGGAAAAAGAAAAGTCTCTTAGATTTATATTAAAATATAACAGGCAACTAATGACTATATTATATTATTCAAGAGAGTCTAAAGAAAAACTCCCGCGGAAAACTATTTAGTCAAACAATACAGATTAAAAAACCATCTCAAATTCTAGTCTTGCGATGATACCTACTTAAATAATGCAGCAGATGGAAGCGAGGAGAAGAGAAAAAAGAGAATTTCGCTTAAACTCGTTAATGTAGAATGTGCTGTTTAATTTGTTTGTTGAAGGTCCTAACCTTTTAGCAGATTTTAAGTGTTTAGATAGTAAATTATAAATAATTTTTTTCAGCTAAATAGTTGATGAGAAATAGTGGATTTATGATAGTGTAGTAAATGCTAAACTATCTTTAATAAAAACAGTGAAAAAGTTATATTTTTCCTCGACATTTCCATAATTTCGTTTTAATAATCCTTTTAGTGAAGTCCATTCAGAGTATGTAATATTGACATTACAAGAATAATCACTTTCATTTCTCGAAAGTCGTAAAGTACGTTTACATAAACATCCATTAATAAATCAAGAAATGCATTTATCTGCAAAAAAACCGTGTTAATTCGCTTCATTCGGGAAATGTCTAATAAAATCAACTGTAAGCGGCAATTTAAATGCTCATAAATCTTCGGAACAACGCTTAACATTCTTTAGAAGAGAATTTAATCCCTTAATTAAAAATAAGCTCAGTGCCGAAAAATTGTGAAACTTCTAGATGGAAACTGTTGTCGATTTACAAAAGCGTGCTGCGCAGACATTTTTCGATTTTTTAACTCGGATTTCAAACTTTATTATTTGGATTCATATTTCAGTCTAAATTCAAACTTTAAACACTAGTCTGGTCAATTTTAGAGATTTTATTTTCATATTTTTAACCATCATACAGCTTTATTTTAAAGCGTTAAAGTCCGTTGGCACTATGGCCACTAATTATTTTGCCTTCTATTAACTGAACACTTTTTTTTTGTTTTGTATGTTCCCGTTTCAAATCAATTTAGATAATTTGTCTTTGTAAATACTGTTTTAACCATCTGTTATTGCTATTTGCCGCTGTTAAATAGAGAATACTTAATACTTCCCTTTTTAAAATTTAATAGAAGATCATTAGGGTTAGTTGGCCGAAGAAAATTATTTTTTCTACAGCCGCGCGCAAAATAACTAAATACTAAACTCAAATGAAATCGCAAAATCGACGAATGCCGTGGATCCTTATTTTGCGCTCTAGCGCGAACATGGAAAAGGAAATTCTCACTTTTTCCGTCTAGTGTGCTGAATGGTCATGGAAACCGAAGATAAATAAATGACAGTCGTGCGTTTGTTACAGTTTGTTGCTGGCACTCCTGTTCTAAATATGCCCGAAGCCCGAACATAATATGTCAAACCTGACAGGCATTTGCAAATTTCAGAATCAATATAGAGAAAAATGTGCATTTAATTTTAAAAAATGCGGCTGTAGAAAAAGTTCTGTGTGTTTTTCGAGCGCAAAGTAAGATTGCCGTTTTCGAAAGATTACTGCGCTCCGCTATGCGTCGCGCAGTAACATTCTTTCTCAAGCGGCAATCCGTTACTTTGCGCTCTAAATACACAATAGTCATTTGTGTATTTAGAGCGCAAAGTAACGGATTGCCGCTTGAGAAAGAATGTTACTGCGTGACGCGTAGCGGAGCTTCGGGCATATTTAGAACAGGATTGCCAGCAACAAACTGTAATAAACGCACGACTGTCATTTATTTATCTTCGGTTTCCATGACCATTCATAGCACACTCGACGGAAAAAGTGAGATTTTTCTTTTTCATGTTCGCGCTAGAGCGCAAAATAAGGATCCACGGCATTCGTCGATTTTGCGATTTAATTTCAATTTAGTAATTAGTTATTTTGCGCGCGGCTGTAGAAAAATAACTATTTCATGTTAGTTATAAGCAATCTTTCACTTTTCTCTCTTATAATCGCACACTCTAGCGGTGATAGGTATTCAGTTTTGTATTTTTTAGTGATGATAACGGATGAATTGGGGCGTTAAACGCGTCGCAATTATTTGGTTCAATACAGTGTTCGTAACCTCTAACAAGCCCCGGAAATCTTGAGAATACCCCATGATATTTTTAAAAAATTAAGTATGAAAGATCCATAATATTTTGATCAGTTTGACTCTCAATAGAACCACTTCTGTGATCGCTATGGCAATATTGGCCTTTCTGGACAAGCATTAATTACTAGGCCCAGTAAAATCTGTGTTTTAGCCTTCCAGATTTAAAAGTGATACAATCTTCTCGTACTTAAAATCACTCTATATAAAAAATTAATGAGACGGAATTGATCGCAGCAGTTTTTGTTACTTATCAAAAGTATTAGATTGCGATATGGCTGGAGCCGATCAATGACAGTTTGTGACAAGAGGGGATGCATTGTATTGGCTGGCAGGAACGTCAAACTGGTGAGAGCAGTTTGATTACGGGGAGTGACGCCCCCACCATTCAGAGTTGCCACGGGATGTGGCCCATCAAATCCCATCGTCCTCCTCCAGGCTGGAGAGCACCAAAGTACAAAGTCTGGAGCTGATCACTGGGGAGTGATCCAACAAACCCCATTTTTACCCCTGTCAGACTAGGGACCGCCAAAGGAATGAGTCTGAGGCCGATGCTTCGAGTGGAAGCGGCCCTAGGTGGTAGATGCATAAGCCTACTCGCATCGTCCGGTGAAAGACCACCCCACCAGAATTGGGGAGCGCTAAGTGGTTTTCCCAAATCACGTTCCGCTTCCGCGCTGGTGATCCCGGGTTTCACAGTAGGAATATATGGACATGATGGTGCTTCCAGGATCAAAATATTCCGGAGGTAAACTCCCCGGCCATTCGGATCTCCGGGCGCTGGGTGGCCCTGGGAGCCCTTCATTCCGCATTTCACAGACAGCAAAGATACCGAACCAATTTAGAATAGATTTCTGCAACATAAGAGGCCTAAATACAAACATAAATTCGGTACACCAACATCTACAAGCAAATAGACCACACATATTAGCCCTTACAGAAACACAAGTATGTTCTACAACAACAACAGTGAACTACCTCTATCCTGGTTACGACTTACATACCCGATTTAGATATAAGTTCGGAATATGCCTTTTTGTCCGAAGCGACCTTTCATGTCACCGCGAGGAAACACTCGAACCGAACAACCTTGACGTCATGTGGCTCAAGTTCACCGCCAAGGGATTAACCAAGTTTATATGTTGTCTCTATCGCCCTCCGAGCGATAGAGCCTACCAAAGCTTTTTCTCAACACTAGCTACCACCTTTGACTCAATACAGGTCGATCACCCCAGTTCAGAAATAATCGTTCTGGGAGACTTCAATGCCCACAACACCAACTGGCTCAAACATCACAACAAGACCGACAACGAAGGTAGAGAGGCTGAAGCATTTGCCATCAGCTGCGGGCTTACTCAACTTGTAGACGAACCAACTCGAATCTCAGAGAGGGGCGAATTCGCCGCCCTCCTGGATCTTTTTCTGACCACTAATCCTGACCAGTACAAGGTTACAGTTGGTCCGCCATTAGGTACCTCCGACCACAAACTTATTACAACGGTTTGTGAATTGCCACTCATACAGAAGGATCCACCATTGCCTCGCAAAATCTGGCATTACAATTCTGCAAACTGGGACGATCTAAGGCAGTTCTACCTAGATTTTCCTTGGCTCGACGTCTGCTTTGCCACTGACGACCCGTCAGACTGCTGCGAAGAGATCATGCAAGTAATCTCCTCAGGAATGGAAGCATACATCCCAAATTCCATCAAGTTACCATCAAAAGGAAAGCCCTGGTTCGACAAAAGATGCGAAAGAGCTGTAGGAAGGAAACAGCAAGCCTATAAGTACTGGCAGCAAAATCAGACCGCTGAAAATCGCAATTATTTTATCGAAGCGAGAAACGAGTGCAAGCGTGTGATCGACGAAACTAAGGACAAACACAATCAAAGGATCAGGAATAAACTTTTGCAATGCCCCAGTGGCTTCAGGAATTTCTGGTCGGTAGCAAAGGCAGTAAGTAACAACTTTACAAAAACGTCTCTCCCACCTTTGACGGACGAACGTGGCATCACGGCGACTACAGCCAAAGAAAAAGCAAACATGCTCGCCAAAATGTTTTCATCGCACTCTACTTTAGACGTGCCCCAAAGCAAGACTCTCCCCACTATACCAAACATCAACACCACCATGGCAGAAGTCAAGTTTTCTCATCGTGATATTCGCAAAATCCTTAAAGAACTAGATACGCAAAAGGCATCAGAACCGGACGGAATACCTGCCATCGTGCTAAAGAACTGCGCCAACGAACTAACACCTGTTTTTTCCAGGCGTTTTCCTCTTTCTTACCGAAAAGGGATTTACCCATCTTCTTGGAAAGTCGCTCGAGTGCAACCTGTTCCAAAAAAAGGCAAGAAAACCACGCCCTCAAACTATCGCCCGATTGCCTTGCTTCCAATAATATCCAAAGTCATGGAACGTGTAGTCAACCAGCAACTACTCAAGTACCTCGAGAGCAACAGAATAATCAGCGATAATCAATACGGCTTTCGTAAAGAGAGATCGACAGGAGATATATTGGCCTATGTCACTCATATATGGAGTAGGGCAATTGAAAACTACGGAGAGTCTCGAGCGATTGCGTTGGATATTTCAAAGGCATTCGACAGAGTTTGGCATGACCGACTGCTCAACAAACTGCCGTCCTTGGGACTGCCCGCCTCTCTCTGCAGCTGGCTGGCCAGTTTCCTTAAGAACCGATCCCTAGACGTTGCAGTCGATGGACACATCTCGGACACATTCACCATCAACGCGGGCGTGCCTCAGGGCGCAATACTTTCACCAACTCTGTTCCTCATCTATATTAATGACCTGCTGATCGAAACGAATAATCCTGTTTACAGTTTTGCAGATGACAGTACCCTTGTCTCCCACTTTAGATCAGAAAAACCCTTACCAGCGACTGAGACTCATCACCGCAGACAGGAGCAGATTACAGCAATTAATCAAGACCTGGAGGAAGTTCAAACTTGGGGCGACCGAAATTTGGTCCAGTTCAACGCAGCAAAGACCCAAGCAGCAACGTTCACTAAGAGGGCCAATACAGCGGGCCCTGACATCATTACAGCAGGATCGACCATTCCTTCATCCTCGTCAATCGGGCTGCTGGGTGTCTCGGTCAACAGCAATATGTCATGGCATGACCATGTTGCTAACATCGCAAAATCAGCCTCCCAGAAGCTTGGTGCGCTATTTCGCAACAAAAAACTCTATACACCGCAGCAGTTGCTCTTGCTGTACAAAGCGCAAATAAGACCGTGCTTAGAATATTGCTCACATATCTGGGGTGCCGCACCAAAGCATACCCTAAAGCTGCTGGAGTCCATTCAGAAGAGGGCTGTGCGTCTCGTCGGCGATCCGGAGTTGACCCGGAATCTGGATAGTCTGGAACATCGCAGACATGTGGCCGAGATGTCTCTGTTTTACAGATACTTTCACGGCAGATGTTCCCAGGATTTGGCCCACATAATCCCGCCCCTGGCAACTCCTGTCAGGCAGTCCCGACAGACGGCAGGAGCGCACCAGTTCGTCGTACAACTAGAAACACCTAGAACATCGCTTTACCAGAACTCCTTTGTCTGGCGCACTGCATCACTGTGGAACTCACTTCCAGGACATCTGTTTCCCACTAATTACAACCTACAAATATTCAAGAACCGTGTCAATCAACATCTTCGCACACACACCGCTCGTCGAGCGCCATAGGATCTACCTTTAGTGTGTGTGCCACTGCCATAAAAAAAAAAAAACTGGAAATGTATGAGTTTAGGGGAAATACCTTAGAATGGTTCACGTTATACTTGACGGACAGAGTATAGAGTGTTTCATGTGGGTTGTACTTCTATAAATGTAGGGCCTAATGTATGAGGTACCACAGGGGTCAGCTTTGCGCTTGATCATATTTTTATTATATATTAATAATTTGGCTGGTTAGGACATAGGGGGCAAGTTTACTCTTTTTGGCGGATGATGCTACTGTCTTGTGCATGGTAAGAATAAAAATGAACTTCGTGGCTTGGTCCTGTTTCTTACAGAAAATTAAGCTCTGGTGCTTTAATGTTGATAAGATTTCTATTATGCACTTTAAAGTGGCCTCGAAGATGTTATAAGTATTCGAAAATAATGTTTTAAATAATCTTCAAGAAAATAAATTTTGGGGCATCTATATTGACAGTAGATTGAAGTTTGAAGGTCACATCAGTAGATGCTGCGCTCTTAGAGTAATTAGCAATGAGCTAGATGCCTCACTTAGAAAATGCATATTTTTCTCTGATAGAGTCCCGTTTGAGATATGACATCTGTTTTTGGGGATGTTGTACGGATCAACTGCTATATAGCGTGTTTATGCTGCAAAAGAGGTCTCTAAAATACATTTGCAAGGCTCGAATTCGTGATTCTTGTAGACCTTTGCTGATCTCTCAGAAGATTTTAACATTGCCCTGTATTTTTGTTTTGGAGTCTTCGTGGTTGATGCATATAAAGTTTAACGATGTAATTCACTTTTGTTCTTTGCATATTACTCGTCTGTCGTATAATATTCCTCTGTCAATTACATTTACCACCCAGACAAAAAATCGTGCTCTATAATAGCAAGGCTGGTGTTTAATCATTTAACACTGAGCGTTAGGCTAGATACGCGATGACCCTCACTTTAGAAGGGCATTAAAGTCGCTGCTGAAGAGTTTTGATACGTAATCGTGACTTCTTTTCATACCTAATAATGACTTCTTTGTTTCTTTGTATTTTTTTATCTTATTTTTTAATTTAGTTTGGTTTGCTTGAACTAGTACTTTGTACATTGACTTGTATATCCTTTAACTGGTATAGTCATTTAAATACTCGTAACTGGTATCATCGGGTCAATTCTGACCCGATATTTTATTCAAGTATATATAAAAAAAACTAAATCAAATTGAAGTTTTTATATATTTATTATTATATCATTATGTAAGAACATGCTGCAAAAGAGCAGGCTGCAAAAGTTTAACATAAAAATGTATCCTGCAAAAGTAAAAAACAGTATATTTCTTATCTAAAAATGTATAGGTCTATAATAATAATGCCCTAAAACTAAAAAATTATTATTCAAAAATGTTTTCTTCCGTTTTTAAATAAAGAAAGGGTCATTCCTTCGCCTTCCAAAGGTTAAAGATTTATTGATATGAAACCAAAAACAAAAAAATCTGCAAGGACCTTTTAAGATACATTATTTTTATTGCAATTTGAACATTTTAGAAATGTCTTGATGATCCTTGAAAACTATCACTATCCTCATCATAACTATTCACTACTGAAAGTACAGGACTCTGATCGCTGATGTCTTGAATTGCCACTGTTGAACGCCCTAAATCACCAATTGTCGTATTCTCTGGAATTTGGTTCTCACACTCAATATCGTATTCTGAGTCACTGTCATGATCACTGTCTATAGTTTGAGAGTCGCTTATATCACCATCGTCATCGTTTAAAAAATAATCTGCTCCGCTTCACTTGAATACCGTTTTCATAACAATCGAATCCATAGTCGTAAAAAAATATAAGTATCCGGTATCGTCGGGTCAGAATGGACCCCGGACAGTAGATCCACCTTCTTAGAGTGCTATTAATCGTCTAATACTTAACAGGCTGGCGCATTGGCATGATTTAGGAGAACTCCCGAGAACAAGCGTCTAGGGATCGCTACGGGGCTCAATCAACAAGAACTAACCAAAACTAATCCAAGGCTAACCCAAACTAACCCAAAATTAAGAAAAAAAGTAAATTAATAAAAATCACACATAACCATAAAGAAGGTACACAAAACATCTGTCGCGTCCGACGGGAATCGAACCCGCAGCGCAGAATTGACAGTCAAAACCTCTACCTACTACACCACCGAGGCGTTCAAGGAATTTCGCTTGAACGTAAAGACATGGATAATTCCGATACATCCGACCATATTACGCATCGAAAATTTAGCCCTATCCCTAGACGCTTGTCTCTCGAGAGGCGTCCCTACTTCGCGATTGTTTGGAAAAAATACGAACAGAAATTTGACCCGACGATAGCAGTTAAGGGATATTTTGTCTTTTGTCTGAATCAATTATTAAAATGACTGATAAAGCAAATATTTATGCACATCTGAAATCATATATATCAGTGTAAATTACCTCTGCCCAAAAGAATTCAGGTTGCAGATTTGTAAAGATGTTGTCTATAAACCTTCGGTTTGTTCTTCGTATTCGAGTGTTTTCCAAAACAGGTGGAGTAAAACTAAATGATTGAAGAATAGTTTAAAAATCCTGAACACTTTTACCTGTAACATCTAAAATATTTAGATTAAAGTCTTCTGCGGCAAAAGAAGAACAATTATAATCATTTGAAATTTTACTTAAACAATAGATTCTACTTTGTTTAAAAAGTCATAAGCAGTGTTGGACTATGCTTGGTAGATAGACAGTACTATAATCTTTTTGATTATGTCTTCATCTCCATAAGTTGGTGTCTTTCGTAATTTATATTCCAGCCTATACAATAATTTACATAAACAGCTACTCTTCTATAACCCTGGTCACGATAGTATGATGAAGCTAATTTGTATCTTAGCAGCCTGTAGTACGGGAGCTGCTTATTGATCTTCCAATGTTCAGTGACACATAAAGCCATCAGGCAATATAATTGAATGTTGAGTAAACCAAGTAGGGCATGATAAATTTTCGTCTTTGATAATCCATAAGTTAACATAGATTATCAAAGTCATAGGATTTTCATAAACTATCCCTTCTGGTGCGCTGAGCCCACCAGAAGTTTCCGATGGCTATTCCAGAATGGTTATAATAATCCTCCAAGCTTATAGTAAACGCGTCGTTAGGAACAACTTTAAAAGTTGTAATGATTTTAATCCCAAGACATTGCAATAATTCTCGTCTACTTGCCGTTCAACCTTGGCAACGCATCTATATTCGGTACAATTTCTATTTCCAGGTAACACTTTAACTGGAACAAATATTTCAGGCACAAACTTCTCAGGGTCAGTGCATAAATAGCCTACTTCGTCAGCAACATCAAAGTGTGCATCTTCATGATCATCTGATAGCTCCACCGAAATTCGATTATTTTTTTCGCTTTCGTCTGGTTCATTATTTGGGCAAGTAAAACTGTTTCCAGCTTCCACAGTCAATTGCTTCTTTTTCTGTGACGGATTTCGAGCAAGGGTGCTGTTGTAACGTTTTTCTTTTCAAAAAGGAAGCGAGACTATTATCAAAATCTGCCACAAATTGTTCACCATTATCTTCAGGGTTGGGAACTTTATTTAAAATTTTATCGGGGTTCAGTGGGTAAATGCTCGTTGCTTCAAATCCAGATCTTAAATCGTGGTTAATTGCTTGCGGTGACTGAGTTCCAGAGGAATTCATTTCTTCCAGTGATTTGCATTAACTGTGGAAATACTTCTTTCTTCCAAGGAGATTGTTTTGGATTTTTTATTTTTCAGTCCAACAATACTGACCTCCATGCTGTCTTTAAGGGTCTGAAGAAGCTAACATCAAGTGGTTGCGTAAAGTGTGTAGAATTTGGAGGGAAGCACAAAAAAGACAATGTTATTTTCATTACATAAATCTAAAACTTCATCAGTAAAGTGTGACGACAAATTGTCGCCAAGTAGGACCTTCTTCCCAGTCAAATTCATGGCATGTAGTAAGAACGTGCTTCTAAACCAATGAGTAAAGCAGCTGGCTTCAATCCAACCACTTTTCGTTCTGTTGTATCTGGATCCTGAGCGGCAACTACGGCCCTCACAAGGGTATACTTTGGGACCATTCTAGGTCCAGCGGTTCCACAAATGCGTAAATTTGTAAATTATGTAGGGGCGTAGGCGAACACCTGAAGCTGAACTACAAAACAATATGAAAACAGCTGATTTTGAATGGTTTATAATTTTTTTCGGCTATTTTTGACCCCTGCGATATAGCCATCACTTTTTCCCAGGATCGTCAGCCGCGTTTGTTTCGTCGTAATTGAACATATTTGACGGAGGCATATCGTAAGTGCTAATTTGCAATATATTTCTGAATTACCTCGGGCGAAACACTAGCATGCACACGTTTCATATTGGCTGCTAGGCGCTGTGTCAAACTAGCTGTATGTCTTTTAATAAGTGAATAAACCTATTCTTGCCTATCTTAGAACGATTTTGTAACCATTTGTAGATTTTCTGTATAGAGCGGAAAACTCCAGTCATTGCAAGTTACTTTAAATCGAATGAATGCATCTTTCTCTTGCTTAGTAAAAACAGGTTGTCCGACATGCATGTCATTGTAGTTATTATATAGGGTTTCGTAGCTAATCTTGAATGCCTTATATGCTTTGTTAATAGACAAGTTTTCATTTACAATCTTTTCTATTGCTTTCTCAATATTCTCATCGCTGACGTTCTTCTAAGCTCTGCTACCAACTTTACGTTTATAGATACGGTCCATTGTAAGTTTGAAGCTGTCCTGTAATTAAAATGAAAACTGGCCTACATCAAAGCCAATAACGAGAAGGCGAGGAAATGTTATTATTCACAAGCTATGGGGTGACTTTGATAACTATCAATATCACCACGAAGGTATTATTATTTCACATGATGTATCAACTAATAATTTTCAAACCAACGTGCCGAATTTTACATGAAGTGAGGTTAAGTAGAAAGTCCCTAATCGTAAATAACCGATATTGTAAATAATAGTATATTATGATATAACGCTGCTTCTCGAGAATAGTGACACTTTCCAAAAAACGAGTTTTTTCAGGAGACGCATTTATAATTTTTATAAAGACTTAATCTTTGATATCTCAATAACACATTTAAGTCTTCTTATAACAATTTCAGTTATATTTAGGTAAATCAATTAAGTCTCATTTGCAATACATAGAGTAATATACTTTTTTTAATAAATATTGATTTATTATTTTGTAAATATAATAATACCCGAATATGTCACTATTCCTAAAAGAAAATCATGTGCAACTGACTTTAAATTTAGATAAAGCGCATTATAATTTTTAAATAAAATGAAATATGCATATAATATTTTATTTATTTTAATATGTAATAGTACAGATTTAAAAATACATTAACATTACATTTGAACTAAAGGGTTTTAAAAGTTACGCATACAGGAACTGAAAACTGGCGCAGAAACTATAACTAATTACAACAGGTTGAACAGGTACGACCATCGTATAAAAATTTGAAAATGCAACATTACAAACTATTATAAAAAGAGGGTTGTAAAGTTTGGGAATTGTATTTTTTTAGCCAAATTTATCAAGCCGCTTTTCTTTGTATCGGAAACTAGAGTAAAATATTCTCCCAATACACAATAATAATTTGAAACATCTCTCCGTGGACATGGCAACGCACCTTGCAGGTCATAGACTGCAACTAGATATTTTTATCATTCTTGTCATTCTCCTTTTCCCGTCGAGACAAAAGTTTTTCAGACCGATGGGTATCATAACCAGACTAAAGTTGCAGCTTGGTTTCATCATTAGCATTGAAGAAGACCGTGCAATCCTCACACTGGTCCTTCTTAGGCTGGAAAAACGCCAGATTAAACTCAGAAATAAATAGAGGATAGCTTCCATTTTTCCGATGTCTTGTGGCGTCAGCTCTACAGTAATGGCTGTCAATTCTCGGAATATCGTTAATGTGCTGCCGTATTCCATCTTTAATGTGATTATCCAGCATTTCATGGTTTCCAAATTTTCCACGAAAGCCTGAAGAAAGAATGCCACCTGACGATCCTTTTGTTTTGGAAAGTGCCATTCTGGTAGAGCGGTCTGTTATACCTTTTTTATTTGATTGTTATTGGTTATACCTAAAGTCGATCGAAAATATACCTTGCAGATGCGATTTTTTTTGGTTGATTGCATAGAAGTAGGCATTTTTACTTCTACGACTACTATAAATGTTCGATACAGGTGTACTTTGGTTGATTCGCCGCGATATTTCATGACAGGAATTCTAGAATCCCCCATCCTACGACTAAAAATTATTTTAAATTTGTTTGGTAAAAGTCTATACTTAATAAATGAATTACCATTTTAATATATAATTATGCCTATAGGCAACATAAAGCAATTTTGAAACGCCTTAAGAGCAGTGGCACATTTCAAAATGCGACGAAATAGATTTCGTTTATTGCAGGAACAATGACCACATTAACAAAATAAAACTGCCACAGAATAAATTATCCTCTTCTTAGTATAACATATTATCTGGAATAACGACACAATTCGAAATCTAATATCAAATTTGTATAAGGTTTTTCAAGAAAAGTGACATATCAGAATATAAGGTCGCTATTGAATTTATATTTAAGGGTTAAATTATTTACCTATATGAAGAATAGTGTCACATTGCGAATCATGACGTTGTTTTATTGTAATGGAAAGCAATATGATGCTTCCCTTAGCAAGAAAACTGGCACAAAACACTTTATGTCAATATTCACGATAAAACTCTAATGATTTTCCATACCTTTTTTGAATGTGTCGTTATTCTTACAAAAGACATGCGCACACGTTTAAAATTTTGTCACGACTGAAGGATGGGACGTTGTTCGCGACAAAATGCCATATAAATCGGTATTAAAGAATAACGACATTAGCGTCATCTCTGGGAAAAACATTGATATAGTTGCAAATGACCTTATTCCTGATAAACTAGATGCTTTTTGGGAGTGATCTGTCATTTAAACTAAAAATATGCTATTTTTTGGATAGTGTCACTATTCTCGAGAAGCAGCGATAAGTGTATAAGAGGGCCTTTAAAGCACGCGCGACATATTTCAAGACACGACGCGCAGCGGAGTGTTTTGTAAGTCGCAAGGGCTTTAGAGGCCTCTTATACACGTATATCATACGCTATTTTTTATTACAAATGCATCATAATCTCAAAAATGTTTTAAATATTAAACTTAAGGGATATATTGACGAATATCTTAATCTGTCACATTTGACATGATCAAATGTTTCTATAGCAACCTTTAAAAAAGTAGGTGCATCATAATAGTATATTGTGTAACAAGTGCGTGAAGTCAACTTTTATACACGAATGTGATGTTTGCGGCCCAAGCCGAAGGCGAGGGTCGCAATATCACATGAGTGTATAAAAGTCTTCACGCACGTGTCGCACACTATACTTTTTCTACGACCGTAAATTTCCGGAAAATGAATTTACCTTATTTTGGTTTTGCTAGGATACAAATTTTTGATAAGTAATTTCGTAAATTTTGAGGGATTTGCTCGGCAATAAGGATTCGCTTGCAATATTGGCTGCGGCTAATATTTCTGGTGGAGTACCACATAATTCCAGATCAGAATCTGAGTCCATAGTTTTGAAATTTCAAACAATATTTGCACGATCTACGTAATTACACAATAATTATTCTTTTTAATGACAGTTGTCATAGCTCGCAAAACTTCAATCAAAATAGGACAAGCATAGCCACCTGTTCATTTTGGATCCGCGCGTACATGGGATCTTATGGAAGTATGCGTGAAATAAATCTCATAAGGAATACGCTGTACTTCACGCACCGGTGCGTGAAATTGTACTTCACGCATTAGTAGTGATGCGTGAAAGTATATTTCACGCACGGTCGTAGAAAAACATCATTTTAAGCACGCTGCAGCATGCGATAATCGTTGATTATGATGCATGCGTAATAAAAAATATCTAAAAGCAATGAAATACGTTATAATTTTGGACAGTGTCAGTTTAACATAAATTTGACGTATATAACAACTTTTATTTGCCAGCACGCTAACACAACACAATAATGATGGAATTTCGTGCTTTCGACTGGCCATAGCTCGGATAACGGCGGATTCTAATTGCGGGATAAACCCATTTAACAAAATATTAGGCATTATCAAAGTTCCCCTATAAAATCAATTTCACCCCATTTGACGGTTCCTAAACCATGGATTTTCAAAAAAGTAAAAAATCTCTATATAAGAGTTTTTTTTTAAATACCCTTTGGGATTTTTAATATATTTAATTATAAACCATTCAAAGTCAGCCATTTTCGTAATGTTTTGTAAGCTTTAGGTGTCCTTCTACCCCCTACGAAATTTACAAATCCAAGCCTTTGTGGAACCGCTGGACCGAGAATGTTCTTAGAGGATATCCTTGTTGTGAGGACCGTTGTTGCAGCTCTGGATCCAGATACAATAGAAATAAAAGTGGTTCGACTGAAGCCAGCTGCTTTACTGATTGGTTTAGAAACATGTTTTTTACCACATGCCATGCATTTGCCAGGGAAGAAGGTCCTAATTGGCGACAATTTGCCGTCACATTTTACTGATAAAGTTTTAGATTTGTGTAACGAAAATAACATTGCCTTTTTGTGCTCCCCTCCAAATTCTACACACCAAACACAACCATTTGATGTTAGCTTCTTTAGTCCCTTAAAGACAGCATGCAGGTGAGTATAGTCGAACTGGAAAATGAAAAATTCAAAACAATATTCTTTGAAGAAAGATATACTTCCACAGTTAATTCAGATCACTCTGGAAAAATCAATTCCTCTGAAACTCATTCATCCCAAGCAAGTAATCACCATTTAAGATCTGGATTGGAAGCAACGATCATTTACTTACTGAACCCCGATAAAATTTTAAATAAAATTCCCAACCCTGAAGATTTTGATAATAATCCCGATTTCTTTTTAAAGGAAAAACATTACAACCGCACCCCTGTTAGGAATTCGTCACAGAAAAAGAAGGGGTTGACTGTGGAAGCTGGGAAAAGTGTTACTTGCTTAAAAGATGAATCAGACGAAAGCGAAAAAATTAATCGTATTGATTATTGCTTTTCCTAATATCGATACATTTTAAAAAATCGGTATTCGTTGTTATTTGATTTTCAATATCGCTTACCTCCTATTAAAGAGGAAATTTAAAATCATATTACTTCAATTTTTCATAAAAGAGTTGCCAATATCTAGAAATACCAGAGTTAATGGAGGGTAGAACTTCTACTTATCATTCATTATTCCTGCCTAGCAAAAATCAATTAAGCGCTATTTTGCAAGCGATAAATCTTTGGAACAAAACTTAATAAATTATCTCTGGGAAATTTAATACTAATAAATCTGTTGATAAAACGAGAAGTCGGCCACGCGTAAATTTCGGCTGCTTGAAGATCTGAAAATAAATCGTGAGCTTTAATTGTAGGTACTCTCGCGTCATGTGTCTACTTCAGATTATTTATCTCGTTGTTCCTATGCTGAAAACTTTGCCATAATCATTGAATATGCCGGAATTTTCAGATGCCTACCCTATGACATTATTTCGGATAGACAGCCATTTTAAAAATGTACAAAAAAGTCAAGGTAAAACTTAAGAATTCATTGCAAAATGTATGGTAAAAGTACTACCCCAGTAGCTGCGAATTTATGACTAAAGCACATTAATACTAATAAAAAAAATCTAAATTTTCATCAGTACTGATTAAACTCGGTGTGTTTTGTCCTCAATTAATTCTATGCACTGGAATGTTACAAAAATGAGCACTGCTAAACAATATTTAATTTATTTATGTTCATTATCATGCATAAATTGCTACATTAATACTGAACGAGTATAACTCATAACATAATACAAAGTTCATCCATTATTGCCACACAATATAATAATTCCATATACAATTCCAAAAGTTTACATCAAAATAATATATAATAAGAACCTTTTTGGAATGGCTCAAAATTGAAAATATTTACGGCACTGGATCAGTTCAAAAAGTATTCGCTTAAACTTTGATAATAGAATGCTCAGCTATGTCAGTTAACCAGCAAATATTTCGTAATATAATATGTGGATTTAATGTCAAAGTTTCACCGAACGTGCTGTAGTAATGTTCAAGTAAAATATTGAAGATAATTCTCGGCTGATTTTCTCCGTAATTTAATTAATTAAATAATTCCGTGGATTTTGTTTTGTAGAGAAATCTGAAATTCCAAGATGGAGTAGTTCTGGATCTCTTAGTAATGTGATATTCATTTCTGAATACCGTTAGAACATCAAAGAAAATTCTAGGAATGGCAGTTGCAGCAGATGTTTCTAAAGGAAATTAAGGGAACAATTACTAAATTATAACAAAACGCTTGAAATTACAAAATGCTTTTAAAACTAATTGCGCTTTAGGCAGGAAGAACTTTAAAGATTCTGCACTTGCAATTCCGCTAAGGAAGGTGTCGTGTTAGATACTCTGATCGCAGATGACACAACCGCATCTGACACCACTCTCTAAGGAAAATGTTCTTTATGACGGCATCGTATAATACAATATTATTAACCAAGGTTTAGACAAACATTATTATTGCCTGTGCATCGATTTTATGTTTCCAGGAGCGCGGCGCGGCGTAGCGCTGAGGTATTTGAGACGTTGAGGCAATAATGGCTGTCTAAACCGTGGTTTTTCCACTACTAATAGATCTATAAAATATTTCTGAAATTATTAATGCATCAGTTAAATATATTTTATAATATTGCTTTCCTATTAATTCAAATCAAGTTACCAGTGTCAATTTGTGCTATGATTTTTACGTGTCAAGTCTCTATTGGTTCATTAATGACCTAGGTCATAATGAAAGTAAATAATGAAATATTTTGACAAGAGGTAAAAAAAATTTCTCAGGTTAAAAATCGGTCAATAGTGGTTAAGGTCGCGTTCATATTGGCACCGCTCCAGCGACGAGCGTCGAGCGATTCCGCTTGAGCGTTATCATCGCGCGTGTCGTCGTGTTTATATTGGTACAGCATTATTTCAGTTATTTTCTCGGTTTCTCTCGAATAGAACTGATGAATTCGGTGACAAAGAAGTTGTTACTTATGGAAAATCCACGGCTAAGATGGTTAATTAGAAAAAAAACTACAAAAAGACAAGGCGTTCATGACCTTAATAAAAACAGAGTCACTTATGGCGAATATCATCACCTTTATCGTCAACTTCGTGGTGATCCAGTACGTTTTTTCCAGTTTTCAAGAATGTCAGTGGAAACTTTTGATTACATTTTAGACATAATAAAGCATAGACTTAAGAAGAAAACAACTAATTTTAAAAAGCCTATTTCTTCGTCAGAAAGACTGTATGTAACCATAAGGTAAGTAATTATATCTTTATCTCAATGTTTTACAAAATGCATAAAAATCAACATAAAATGAACATTAACCCTTAACTGGTATCGTGGGGTAATTCGACACCCCAGCAATGAAATTTTTTTTTAAATTACGCATTTAAAATTAATATTGCTCTTTCATGTTTCGGGTATTCTCCTAACTCAGTGTTATCTGTGGAAGTGTGATCTGTGCTGTTGCTGAAAAAAAAACCGTTTTTTCAAAAACCGAGAATTGGGGTGTGTAAATACCCCACCATACCGGTTAAAGTGTTCGATTTTACTTGGAAGTTTGATTGTCGCGGCGGCCGCTTGCACAAAGTGAACTAGAAAAACAGGTAAAAATGATTCTACTTATTGGTAGTCTATCATGTTTATTCCACTCCTTGATTAGAAGTATTTTAGAATCACAAAAACAATATAGCTTATTAGAACTTTTGGTAAAAATAAATTGCCAATGACACCCCTGTCAGTTTTTTTGCTTATCTAACGAATGACTGTTTTTTGTTGCAGATAATAAGATTGGACCCTTGAAAATTGAAAATTTATAGATTTTGGAAGATTATCAATTTTTTTGGTTGTTTTTTCAAAGAACATACAGTTTAGAATAGTGCTCGTAGCGTTTCAAGGATGACGTTTTTATTTTGTTGTATGGAAAAACATTTTGTGTTTAAATATATTTAGTGCATAAACTAATGTTAAAGTAATATTTAAAAATAAAAATATTCATGAAAAAAACGTATTTGAATTTTTCTTCATATTATAATTTGGGGTGTCAAAGTACCCCACGATACCAGTTACGTTTTGTGAAAATACGATACCAGTCCAGGGTTAAACAGAACTTTTATTTAGAAAACCAACAAAACTTGTAAGTACTAAAAACGATAAAATAAATTAACATAACCTCAGTTTTAAAATGGTGCTCGATAGTCTTCTAATCCAGAAGCTTGTGTTGTTGCTTGTTGTTGAAGAATATCCTGGATGTACAGAAGAATACCCTGAATGCCCTGTAGAATACTCTTGTCGATTTTGTTGAAGGAAGTTGCAGTTATTTTGTTTTTTTCGTCGAAGAGCCTCCATTATAACATTTTGAATACCTGATCTAACTTCAAGTTTTTCCAACGAATCAAATTCGGTAAAATAGGATAATCGGCTCATCAAAAACTGATAATCCGGATTACTAATTAATTCTTCATTCTTTTTTTGGTCGTTTTTTAATAAGTCTAATTTTTGCTTTTCAATTTCTAGATAAGTGTCAATTTCAGCTTTTTCGGTCGCTTTTTTTATGTGGATGCACTGGAGTGTTAGTATTTCGGGAAGAAGAACGCGAACATGTTGCCTCTGAATTTTGAAGATTAGCAGGAGAATTTATGTTTGGTGACATAGGAGACATAAGAGTAACATCGGTTTCGGTTTCCGTATCGCGGGTTTCTGTTGCTGACACGCAGTCGTTCAAATTTCCCTGTGTATTATTTGGCATTAGAACGTCTTTTGTGAACATCATTTGATTGAAAAAAGGCCATTTTCCTTTATATCCTCCTTGTTCTTCAGAGCCTGATCGACATTCGGAATACTTTTTAGCTCGATTGGGAATTTATCTTTTAAATTTTTCCATTTAGCTTTTGCCATATTTGCTAAAACAAATAAGTCTAAATTACTTGTACGTCAAGAATGCGTATATCTCAGAATTAATTATATATTTTTTTGTTCTAGGTACCTGTCTACTGGACTGTCATTTAGAAATCTTGCTACTACAATAAGAATGGGGGTATCCACTTTAAGTAAAATCGTTCACGAAACATGCGTTGTATTGTGGGAGGAATTAGTAACAGACTTTATGCCAGTTCCAAATCAAGACCAATTGGAAAAAATTGCCGAAGGTTATGAAAAGAGATGGAAATTTCCAAACTGTTTCGGAGCAATTGATGGCAAACACTGTCAAATAAAATGCCCTTCTGGAACTGGGTCTAGCTATTTTAATTACCCGAAATATTTTTCTATTGTGTTACAAGGCGTTGCTGATGCAGATAAAAAATTTATAACAATAGAGGTAGGGGCTAGAGGAAAACAAAGTGACGGAGGGGTATTTTCTTCTTCAACTTTATTTCGCTCTATCGAAAATGCTACATTCAATGTACCTCCAGCTAAAGAGTTACCCGATACCAATATTAAAGCACCGTATGTACTCATTGGGGATGAGGCATATCCGTTAAAGTGTTATTTAATGAGGCCCTTTCCTAATAAAAATCTAGACCCTATCAAGGAAAATTTCAACAAAAGATTGTCATCTGCAAGAAAGTGTATCGAATGTGCCTTTGGTATGCTGCGAGCAAAATGGAGAATATTGGGAAAAGATATCGAAGTTGAACCAGAAAAAGCAATAGCCATCATAAAGTGTGCCTGTATTTTACATAATGTCATAAGAGCACGTTATAGGGATACAGACCTTGATTATTGCAACACGATTATTATAAATCATGACAATATAGCAGAACAAGTAGATGCCTATACAAACTATGGCAGAACAACAAATCAAGCAAAGGAAATCAGGGAAACATTTGCACAATATTTTTTAGAACATTAAATATATAAAAATTAAAATATTGTATTCATTATTCAGTGTTAGAAAGTTATCTTTATTTTAGATATACTAGTGTGTAACAAAAGTATCTTGCATAAAGTACTCAAATACCTAACCTATATGTTTTTGTTTACCTACCTGGAACTCCTAGAATCGTTGCAATTTCTCCCCATAATTTTGCAACAATTTGTCGGTCTTTGTAAGACCGATGTATATCGTTCCAGAGGGCTGGTCTTGTTTGCACCTCAGAAATTAACATTTCACGATCGATGGTTTCACTTTGGGATGTCATCGTAAATTACATTCGGTGTACCGCGGTAGCGATGCCGGTTAAAAAACGAACAAGATCGAAGCTCGAGCGGCGCGATGCTTTGCAACGCGCGTCGACGCCAGACACCGCTCGTCAATATGAACGTTTCCATTTAAAATCTGTTGTCGGAATAGGTTTTTGACAACGCTCAAGCGGCATCGCTCGACGCTCATCGCTCGAGCGGTGCCAATATGAACGCCACCTTATACTAAAGCTAGTAGTGGAAAAACATAAATTATTTTGCTGCATGTTTCATAATGAGTAACAAGACAAATTAATAAATACCTATTAATCCTCACATCTTTCCCCTAGCCAAAGCAGGCTCTTTGGTGGGATCGGAACTCCTTTGTGGAGTATTAAGGTAACCGTTATGAAGTGGGTAGCAACGGGGTCCCAGGAATTGTGGAAAGCAGCAAGCAAAGCTCAGAATGATGGTAGATTTATTGACCGGGCATTGTCGACTGACAAGACACTTAAGTATGACGGGTTTGACAGATGAAACTCCTATCAAGAAGAAGATAAAACTGCAACCCACGTTCTGTTCCTCTATGGGGGCATCATAAGGACACCTTTGAAACAAATGGACAAATCAAATCCAATAGCTACATGCTACCATGAGGGATCATTATCAAGGCTATGGAGTATAAAGCTAGATGAGATACTGTAAAAACAGGAAGAGCCAGACTAGATCTTACAGGTCGCAGTAGTGAGCATTCCGTTTTGGAAAACTCCTAAAATATCTAATCTAATCTTGGAAGTGGTCTGGTTCAATTTTTCTCCTGTACGATTCTCAACTCGCTCAGGGCTTGGGAAAAAGTGCAACTTTCTAAAGCTTTCGTGGATCCTTCTGGTACATAATTTTGATTTCCTCAAGAAAATAATTTTAACATTGAACGTTCTTTTTCGTGAGAAATTTTCCAAAAATTGTTAAATGTTAAGTCGGAGATATTTTCTATTTCGGCTTAAGCTTTTTCCCGATTTGGTGTTATCTGAAATGCCAAGAATTCCAACACTCGCAAAGCATAAAAAGGTTACGCTGGTCTGGGTACCGGGACACTCGGGTGTACCGGGAAAAGAAGCCGCCAAGGCCTTAGCCAGACTTAGGGCCTGATCCCTGTGTGGCGTTCGCTCAGAGTGTTCGCGAAAGAACTTTGGAGGTCCGGACGGAGGGTCGCGGTCGGGCCAAAGAGGTATGGCGGACGGCTCCGAGGATGAGGCAGATGAGGCTCATGATACATGGGCCCGCGAAGGGGGTTGTTGAACCTACCTAGGAAGGGGTGCAGGACCCTGGTAAGATTCTACACAGAGCGCTGTAGGCTTAGACGTCACCTGACTCTACTGAGAATTGCAGAAAAGGGGACGTGTAGATGGTGCCTGGAGGACGATGAGACCCCATACCATCTACTTACAGAATGTCCCACCATTGAGTGGGCCGATCGAGCCAGATTCAGTGCGTCATATTAGTCTGAAGGAAGACCGGCATCCTGGAGGTTCTCTAATGCGGGGCACAACAGGTCTAGGTGGTCTAAGTGCAAGGCCCGCTAGGTGATACTGATACGGATACTGATCCCAACATTCTCAAGGCGTTCATTTTGAAGCGACCTGCTACACTTTTTTGATTTTGTGGCAAACTGCAACTTTCTCTACTTTCACTAGTATAGATACAACTGTTAGTTTATCTCTAATCTGTTGAAAGATTAGATCATATTTGTTAGATCGAACATTGTTCTCTGTGAGAAGTTTCTCAGAACCTGTTAAAACAGAATAACTATTGACGAATTTTCATTCATGTGTAGTTAAAAAAGTCTTGTATTCCGAGTTAACCTTTCTTCTGGTTGAATATTCTCTGAGATGATATCGCTATCAACACTCTCAGGAACAACAGGCTGCTTTTTCATCTTAGGACGTTGTGGAAGTTTTCATGAATCCTTTTGATACACTGCTTTTTCATCTTAGGACGTAGTGGAAGTTTTCATGAATCCTTTTGATACATCATTTTCATTTCCTCTAATAGTTTAACCTACTTTTTTCAGGTCCTAGATTTCTATTAGATAGTTACAGTTGTTTCTCTATCGTTTGATAGACTTGCATAGGAATTTTCAGCGTTCGGTTTCAACAGCTGAACCTCACCAGCGGATTCTTATATCGACTATTCTGCTTTATAAGGACCTTTCTAGGAGTAATTAACCATTTTGACATAAAAAAGCATAGGTAGTTTGATTTATTACGAGTAAGCATTCTTTCATATGAAGCTGCAGTCCATAAAGGTATTCTAATGAGCTTTTTATATACCTGTTTAGCTAATTTGTAAGCTCTTGTATGAAAGCACTAACTAGATTGTTTTCCAAATTATTCCATTTTCTCATCCGATTTGTCCTTTCGATTTTAAGGCATTACCTGCTACATGCTTTGTCGTAAAAATTTCGAGGGCGGTCACATAGGCATATAGTAGGCAAATTTGTAACTAATGATTAATAGAAATGTAGTGTATATGACAAAAAAAATATTTTTTTTCTGTCACCCTATTACGATCAATGAAGTCATATTCGGGTGATAACTGTATTTCGAAGTATTCTGGGTATCATTTGAGTATTACGCAAGTAAGTTTTATGGTATTTTGTGATTTATCTCCTTTGTAGTACTAGAAATAAAATGTCACGCCGAAAACCATTACCAGCAGACGAACTACGAGAATGTTTAGAACAAGGTGATGATGATGATGAATCTTTATATTCTAATATTTCAGTACGTGATGAAGACTGGGTTTGCTCTCAGGAAGAGAGTGAACAAAATCATGAATATGAAGAAAGTATAGAATTGTTATATCATATGCACGAAAAAGACATGGAGGTAGAAAATGACGCAAATGCAGATGTTACTGTGGAAGCAGGGGTGATAGAATTAGAGAACCAAAGTGGACTATGTCACAAACAATAAATTTAATATCAATGTCAACATGCTTTGAAATATTTCCGTTATTTATTGATAAAGAAAATGAAAGTGAAGACACAGTTAATGGTAACAAGGGAGAAGGTATCGGAAGTCCTGGAAGAACTTCATAATGGGAAGTCTGATGCATATCTCGGAGTGAACAAAACGATTGGCAAGATCCGCGACATATTTTACTGGGTCAACTACTTTCAGGGTATGAAATCGGGGCCGCCAGTCTTCAACCTGTGCCGCAAGTCAAGGACCCAAAACAAGATCTGAATATACAGTATAATGTGAGACTACCGTTTGAACGTATCGCCATTGACGTAGCTGGCACTTTTCCAGAAACGGATAATGGTAACGGGTATATTTTAGTAGCAATTGACTACTTCAGTAAATGACCTGAAGTATTTGTGATGAGCAGTCAAGAAGCTATTTCCATATCAGAGATTCTCGTGAATAAGCTATTCAGCAGATTTGGTGTTTCGTTAGAGCTGCATTCAGATCAAAGACGCAACTTCGAATCCAAGGTTTTCCAGAAAGTCTGTGATTTACTCAACATCCATAAAACACGTACTACAATCTAACATTCACAATCAGACGGCATAGTTGAGAAGCTTAATAAGACCATTGAAAAACATTTGTTGAAACTTTGATGAACACCGGAAAGATTGACACCATTACATATCACTATTTTTGTTGGCCTATAGGTCAGCAGTGCATAACACGACAGGACTAACACGAGCCATGTTTTTATTTGCAAGAGAACTCCGTTTACTCTGTGGCATATTATTCGGAACGCCAGACAACCAGAATATGGGAATTTAAAACTACGCTGATTCCCATGATGAAAAGTTAATATACATCCATGAATGAATTAGTCAGAGGAAACACGGAGAAAATCAGGGACTAAATGTGTTTCAGATTCGATCTTGGTCGATTTTCTAAATAAACAGAGATGTGCTCGTAGGCATTATAATTAACCATAGGGGCTAGTTCTAAAGTGACCTTGTAAATAAAACAAAGACCTTTAGCATTAAATTAATATTTTAATAAGATATTTTACCTGAAAATAACTGGAAGCTCATAAATAAACAAAATATAAACATTAAATAATTGTATGTAGTCAGTGCTACGATATGGATAATATATGTCGATGCTAGATATCGATCTTGAAGAATATCACAAGAATAATACTCTTAACCATGAGGGGTCGCGCTATAAAACTTGTCGTGAGAGGTCGCGCGTGAGAATTTTTCTCGCATTTACTGTTGATCATTTTTGTTTGAGTAATACAACAGAAACTTAAATATAATCATTTTTATGTCCAATAAATTATATTAAGCATGCCACATGAACCGTAACTGATGACAAGTTTCTGTCCATGGCTCATGTTTGTTAATCCTAAAATAAATTTTAAATAGAAATTAACACTCAGTACAATAGTTGCATCATTATTATGCGATATGGTGCAAAAAGAAACTTGAAATCAAACAATTCGTACTCATTTGAGTTGATGAAACTAATAACTAAAGTACATATGACGTTTGAAGTCGCGCGATGAGAGAATTGCTCACCAGCGGGTGCTTTTAGTTCACAACTACCTGATATCAACCAGCATACCGCACTGAATGCAGAATCCGTCTAGGAGATAAACATACCTACTCTAAAAGTCAGCTAGACTGAGAGACACCGGCGGAGACTGTTTACTCAGGCAGATATGGTAAATTCGCTGAAAGTGTGAGAGAAATGCTCATAGCGCGACCCCTCCAAACCCACCCAAACTAAAGCATTGCATAAACAGTTGTAATTATTACAACAATTCTAAACTAGTATATGATTATAAACATAACATTGAAGCTATGTACTGAAACGGACCGACCCTAGGTATGCAAATTAACAAAGAAAAGTTCTAAAATAATTAAATTCACCGGCAAAATTAGAATACACTCGGTATTATAAAAAGCTTTAAAAACGCACTTTTGCAAGCAAATCCCGAGACGCAGGTAAAGAGAGGGTCGAGTCAAGCCTTGGAGATACGCGGCAAACTTATTTACGTCTCTTTTTAATACATTTTTCTAATGTGTGAGATCGGAATTTTAATAGCCTCTTGTCGCACTCACACATCAAATGGGGACTTCGGCCTATAAAAACGCCACGGCAAAACGAAATCGTCAGAAGAAAATCCACTCGCGAAAGCTTGAGACTGGTTAAAAGAGTAAGAAAAATCCACTCGCTTTGCAAAAAGCTTGAGACTGGTTAAAAGCGCAACATAAATCCACTCGCTTTGTAAAAAGCTTGAGACTGGTTAAAATTTCCACCTATTTTCAATTTCTCTAATTTTGGCTAGAGACTGGTGTCCGATTCCACTCGCCAAAACTCTTATTAAAATTTTCACATATTCTGATATCCAATTAGAGTCCAGTTCTCACACCGCTTATATAAATTTGCAATTATAAAGCAAATTGAGTTTATCCGCAATTTTCCTGAGCCAAATGAAATTAAGAACAAATCCTAAAACCTCAGCCATAGGCGCAGCTCGCAGGGGAGTCGAGATGACTTCCTTACAAATAGGTAAATCCTTTGGTTTCACTTAAATTCATTACGATTTAATATTTAGGCATCATTTTAAGGGACGGTCGTACTTTCAAAAACCTCATGCTTTAGGGTGATCAGATTCTCGTAAATTACGCGGTTTTAATTAGATTTCGGACGGGGAGGTGATCGTGACCAAAGATGTTCAAGTAAACCTAAACTCTCTTATATCCGAATAACAAGTTGGGCTAGTGTTAAGATTCTTAAACAAAGGGTACAATAGTCCTACGGGACGCGAAAAGAGCTTACGGGACACGAAAAGATCCTTCGGGACAACCCCCCAAAAGAACCTTGTGACGTAATTCCGTGGGGGTATCTAAAAATATATATTATACGTCTTGGTCAGATCTTATCAGCTACGCTCTCAGCTTGTTACTAATTATCTTTAGTATGTGCATGTATACGAGGTGGTATGCATCTTATTATATTTCCCGTATGAGTAATGTGAATGTATCGAGCGTAGAGCACAGTGTAAGGGCATATACTTTGGATTTTTTTATTAAGCGGTCACGGTTTACTTCTTGGTTCGGGGCCTGATTGAAATATCGTAACTTAATTCTCGTAAATAATGTGTTTTTTTATGTACATGATTCCTTTAATAGATAAATTCATTTAATGTTGTATTCCAGTTTTTTATAGATTAAAGGTTATTTTCTATAATTTAATCCGGCGTTTTCATTAAACTATACAAGTAAAGAAAAATAGAAATATAAAGAATGGCCATATGTGTTTTATTGCCAGTATTGACTGGTCATTTAAAGAATTGTAATTATTCGGGATAATCATTTCACAAACATCTACTTTAGAACCTACTACAAAACAACGTCAATTAAACAGGGTCTTAGCCGACAGTAATAATATTTATTATTTTTATTGTTACGATCACGTCCAATAAAGTTGCTGGCTTTTGGGTGCAAAAAGGTGTACCCGGGTCAGGGGCGTTTCAGTACAGTTAAATGCTCATTAAAGTCCCTGCGGAACTGTTACGTATGAGCTCGGTTACCTGAGATAACTCTGATATGAAATACAGTAATATACAAACAATAATAACAGGATAAATATTACCTTAATGTTCACCTATAAGCTACTATGTACACTATTGACGAGCAACGTTCAATGTTCAGCAGTTTATCTTCCAACACTGGGGAATGTCACTTTAAAAAACACTTGCTAAGTTTCTTGCTAGCTTCTATATACAATGTGGTTCGATTTCTTGCAATAAGAGTGATTTGAATGTTGAGATGGTATGCAGTTATTGCATAATAGAATGACATGGATGCCTTTGTGAGTGCGGTTCTTATACACTCAAAAATGATTACACAACATGCTATGCAGGTAGCATAGGTAAGCGGAAATCCGTGTAGGAAATAGCATTTATGAGATCTTGAGAATACTGCCAGAAGTATAGCAACCCAGTGTTATGTTCTGATAGAGAATAGAGAATGTTGAGAACCCATGGACAAGACCAATGGGGACGCTAGTACAACGATGGTACCGTGTTTGAGAGAATGTGATTGTAAACGTGTGAGTTTACTTACTTGATATTCGAGACAAGACTCGATTAATATTGGGTGTATCGTGTCTGCATATAATTAAAGGAACATACATGGTGAGAGTTCTCACAGAGCATTATTTTACCTATAACTTTCTTTATTAAGTCATAAACAATTAGATATTAAAATTATATCGAATTTATGATATAATATGCACAGGCGCATCCTTCCGTGCTGATTGTGAGTGAGCCGATGCTTTTGGCACGTTAAATAACGCTAATTATTAGTGAAGTAGCCGTTCTGCTCTAGAGCCTCCTGGTAGCGCCAGGTTTATATTTTGTGTGTACTGGGTACCTGGCCGATATCCAGTGTGTTGTATGTGGGGTGGTTATTGAGGATTTGAGGCACCGCCACATCAACACTGTATTTTTATGTGATTGTTATTATTTTACTGAAATGAGACACCCGTTGTTTAAGATTTTCCACTAACTGTAAAATAGAATTAAGGCCGACTGGTGTCATAAAATGAAGGATGTTAGTCTCTATGAAAGGATGATGTATTTATACTAGTTTATACTATCATCTTGTAAAAAGTCTTATAATACAATCCTATTTTTATGGTAAAATAGTTGCTCAAGGATACTTTATTCTTTTCAGGTATGTAATGACGTGCCATCTCAGTTCTCGAATCCTGACTTTTGCTTTGCAATGCAATACACCTATCAATAATTTTTTTACAACTGTAAGTACTTGTCTTATTGATTGATTATTAATAATTTCTCGATTTGTTTAGTTTTACCGATTTTTGATACTTTGACAAATAAGTTACGACAAATAAGTGATAAAATGCATAGCTATTTTAATAAAGATATGTATTAAACGGTTACGCCCTACATGTCTCTTACAATAATATCTCTTGTATGAGGCATTGCTAGTAACTACATTAATTTGTTAAAATTTTGATAACCATTTTCGCTGATGGAATTTCGATGTTTCTAGAATTTTGCACTGCGTTAGTGGGCCTTACTGAATTTTGTAAGAGGAGATTTTGGATGTATTCATGACAACCTTTTAGTATATATTAATTTATTTAATTTCGTAGTGCCAGTGGCCACTAGCCAGTGGAGTACCCATTTTAAGTTATTGTTATGTGAAAAGAACACTAAAATCTAATTAATGCCTTATTTTTTAACAAAAGTAACCGTAAAGTAACTCCTTATTTTTCAAGTAACAATGCCAGCTGCTTTTGTCTCTACCTTGTATCATATAAAAGTGTTATATTTAGCGCAAAACGGATTCCTATAAAAAATTCTAAGCAGAACTGGATTTCAAAAGCAGAAAACCTCATCAAAATGCGTTAATTAGTTTTCCAATCACAATAATACAAAAATAATTTTACTTTTGCGGCTGTCGACGTAAGATGGTTCCCCTAGAAATCATTTCTGCTTGCGCTCATGGAATGGAACGAATTATTTGCAGCCGTCATAACAATGACAAGCTTTCAGAAGCAACAAATTCAATTCACTTATAAAAGAAATATGAAACTGATTGATCGATTACTCTGTGTACGTAATCCGACATAAATAGCATAGCATAATGCCATAATTTTGCTCGACTCTCCGCCGGGCTTTAATTTTTTAAGCTCTAGATGATGATTGATATGTGCAACATAGTTATTTTAACTAACCATTTATATGAATATAAATTATAATATTTATGCCTGGTTTATTTGGCATTTATTAAAATTTACGGTCTCCGATAAATCTGTTGAAATAAATAATGCAAGCTCAATTTGCATTATCGCAATATTATATCTAATAATATTATAATTTAAATTCCATGAAATCATTTGAAACAACTAATCCGAAATGCATTATGGTGTCTTATAATCTTGATTGTCTTTAATGTCTTTGACTAAATCGCAATCGATAATATATTTTCTCGAGGCACAGAGTAATTTTAATAAGAAAAAATCTAACATATCGAACAAGTCAAGCGATTAAAGTAGTTCATACCCCAGGAATTTCTATAAATTGTAGAATACTCTACATAGTACCAAATATCTGACTAGCTAGGTGCACCTGTTTAAAATTAAAAATGTATTTTGCCACTATGAAAGATTATAAATTTTATTTTATATGCTGCATTTAGCAACAAAAGATTCTATATTTTGTGGTAAGAATTATTGAGCACTATTAATTATAAATTCATTCATTTGATTTGTTGTCAATAAGTTTAATGGACTTCCAGTTGCAGCATTTTTTCATATTAACTAGTTATACATACGGTTAGCATTACATAATATGTGTCATCCCTTTTCTTATGATGTCCTCCAGAACTTTTGTGGCTGTGTTTATTTTGGTGGATGGTCTGTTGGCTCGCCTAGATTTATCAGACAACTAAAATAAGACATTGTGTTATTAGTTTAACTTTGCTTACTTATATTACAATAATTATGTATTCTTGCAATTCTGTATTTAGGAACTGAGTTCCTACCTTTGATCCTGGTTAGATCAGTTAAATTTATATAGTACTTTGGGTTTGAATATTTCCCTTGGAATCTCATGCTGATATGGCTTTAATTTGTTGGGGTCACTGATTTGCTTTGAGATAATGCTTAAAAACTAGTACCTGTTGCTCATTTTCTTCTAAGATGTGTTGATCTATGCATAGGTTACTCATTGTTGTTTCTTCTCATAGTGCTTTAGAGATTTAGGGCATGTCCCTCACATATTTTCCTCGTGGTTTTTCCCATATTTTTCTTTAATTTTCATTCAATCGTCAATGTTTGTTTTCCTTTCTTATGCTTTAGTGGATATAGAGGTTATATTGTACTTCCATCTTCTTACCAACAGTTATGGAATGGGGACTTTGATATTTGGGACGTCTACTTTATAACATTTATCTTTTCAAGTGGCATGTTGCAGGTTTTGTAATATTCGATGGGTAGCCTTGAATATTAGTAATGGGCTCTTTTCACTTAATTGTTGCTGTCGATTGAGATTTTTAAAGGTTTATTATGTCGCTTAGGAATATTTCCTATTATTTATTGAAAAATTTAATTTTAACTCATTAATTGTGGCTTCCGAAGTCGTTGTACAACAATAATAAACGAGAACTAAGTCGCTTATTATCTTAGAAGTATTCCTCGTATCGACTATTTCTTCTTCATTTCGACCATTCTTCTCGGCCCTACCGTTTTTTCTTCCCTTCCCTTGGAAGTGGCAAAGGCAAATTGATGAAACCGATGATCTCGTTCTTCGAGAAATACCTACCGGGAATAAAAGAAGTGTTTTGCTGAAGTGTAGTTGTAGGTGACTTAGCTTTTAGTATTGCGTTTTATACTACCCTTCTAGGGGATATTGGGTTGAGTTCCTAGTTTGTGTTTTGACACGACCGATTTATCGGGATTGAAATAGTACACTAGAAAAGATTTTTCTGGAATTAATTTTTTTTGACGCTAAAGGTTATTTTTCATTATTTTTAGAGGCTTTCCCAGCTCATCTTATAAAACAGTTGATCCTCCAGGCAACCCTCCAACTCAAGTGAGGTAAATATTGCTATAGTTTTTTTAACTCTCACTCTCGGGCAGGTGACTTTGGATCTAACCGGGTATCTTTCCGATTATTTTATTTTTACTAGCATTGTTGATCGAGTAACTCCTAGTTCATGCATTTCAATTTACCTATATCCATTAACCTAAAATACACGAAAGTGTTCATTTCGGATAGTAGTACTAGAGTTTCTAGGTGTAAGGCATATAGTGCCGAGTTAACAACAGAATTGGTCTCAGTACAATCATCATATTGTGCCATCATCATTAATTACTTAATAGTTTATGTGGTCATTCCTTTGCTTTTAAAATTTCACTGTAAGATTGTTGCTGCTTTTAATTAAAAATAAAAAAATACCTAGAAGCCAATAGATCAAACCTTAAATTAAGATTGTGTTTTTTTGTTTAATAAAACGTGCCTAACAACCCTGTACAACACCAGTTTAGCTGGTAGAACTGGTGGCACTCACGAACTCCACTCCTGGAGCCGGGTATTGCAAACACGACTCTCCCGTATTAAGTTTGTTTTAATTAAAATCCTTTGCTTTTTAACATTAATCGTGTTGCAAAACTATACAACTACAGTGGATTGCATCTCTTGATTTTAGAAGCACTGCTTCCCCCTTCTCTTATCTTCATGAGGAATAGAAATATACATTTAGAAATTATTGTAATTTTGTTTCCGTAATATTAAATTTTATTTCATCTGTTTTCCGATCTATAATTCCAGCCCGGACCTACGGCTAGCGGTGCTTGAATTCGCAATTGGTAGCCTGGTATTAAGGGCGTTCGTAACCAGTCGGGGACCATCGGCTTAACAGAATTTCGGCAATGTATTTTTGCAAATCGATTATATGGCTAAATTTCCGCCAGCGGTGCCAGTGTGTGAAGAATTCCTCAAAATGTGAAAAATGTAGGATGCACTGAAAGAGTCGTAAGGAAATAAGTGTGGTTGTGAGGAATTTGGAGAATTTTTTCCGTTGAAGTAAATGACAATAACGTTAATTCCCTCAGTTTGAGAACTCTTTTCTGAGGTGAAGAAATACTTCTCTCCACACAAAATAATATTCTTTTGCCACATATGAAAGTCAATATGCTCTTGGAATAACGTCAATTCCCTCAGTTCGAGAACTCTTTTCTGTGTGTGTGGCAATGATGTTCTCGAAATGACTCATAATATGATTTTAAATCTTTTTAAAAATATTTAAATATTTTCAGAATGATTTTAAATCATGACTCGTTTTGAGAAAATCATTGCCACGGAAAGTGATACGAAAGCAATGATTTAAATTATTTGGAAAATATTTAAATATTTTCTACAGTTTCAGGCGGCTCTCTGCGACACTAATTCTGCCTGTGATAATAAATAATTATATTTAAGGTCAAACATTATTTATATGTTCAAATTTTCATATTACATATTGCAAATGTACTTTTGGTGTATGAATGAACCGTGTAATATTTTTTTCTTTCATATCCAAGGCGTTATATTACAATGAAGGTTATGGCAATTTTATGTATTTTTAACGCTGTGTTGGAGTTTCCAAAGTATTAAGAGTCTTTTATTCATCCAAACGCCACATATCTTAAGCGCGTTGGCCAAACTTCTTTAAAAATGCAAAAATATTCGTACGGGTATAGATTGCAACGTTCCTTAATTATTTTCAGATGGAAGTAGTGCTATCAACTAAAAAACATACATATTCAGGATTTTATCACTCAATTCGGATCCAAAATCGGGCAAAGTTTTCAATTCACGCAATCCGATGTATCTTAGTGAAATATTTCCATATTTGCTACACATGACAATGATTAATTTTGTAAATGCCTTTTCCGTTGAAATAAATGACAATCGTTTTTTATCAATATTGAGCGATCCACTTCACTGTCAATGTCAGGGTCAGGCAAGTCAATTGTCAATTGTCAAATACATCAAATGTTTTAGCACGAGCGTCTCGAGACAGGAATAATTTGGCTACCACAACAAAAGCTGACCAAAACTAACCCAAAGCCTTTGAAACGGCCCAGACCTACCCTACAAATTATACAACTTAATCAAATTAATTTTATTTAATAAACGCAGGCAAAATTCATCAAATATAAAAAGAATAAGCCGGTAGAATTCCCATACGAAGCGCCGAATAAAAGAAACGTTCGAAAGACGTCACAGTAACCCCTATAAAAAGGCAAATACGCGACTGAATCTGGACACTTATGAGTTTTAAGGTACATACGAGTACCTGTGAGTGCTGTGGGTTCCCTTTGCGAGAAATTGGATATACCTTGGCGACGTCTTCGATGGCCGCGAATATTGTATATCTAATTACATTAATATTATTGGCTTAACAACGGGAAACCGGCTGGGTTAGTCAACTTTATCAATAAGGAAATTTTGCAAAGGGATTTCGGGGCATTCATAGGTATTAATTAAGTTAGGTTACCCTCTGGCGACGTTTCAACGGCCGCGAATTGATTAATCTAAGTTATTGGCAGGCCAAAGGGTTATAATTACATGAAGCTAGGTTATCCTCTGGCGACGTTTCGACGGCCGCGAATTGGGTAATCTGGGTTCTTGGCAACAGAGCGACGTCTTTGTGCGGCCGCGAAACTGTTGACAATTGTTCGATTGTAACCCATTCATTGCTTTTTGAATAAAAGAAAGTTAAAGAAAAAGTTAAATTATCTAGGAAAATGCCGAAAGTCACGCGAAAACGTAATAAGACAGTAGAGTCAAAGCAAACCGCTCCTGAATTAGTACAAAGTGAACTGTGTAAAATTACAGGTGAGAAGTTATTTCATTAGAATGTAGGCCACATATTTCGTTAATGTATTACACCTATTCAGTTATCTGACTCTATAAATCGGGTTTGGTAAAGCAAAATAGATAATTACCTAATATAAATTTACCAACACAAGTTACTTGTTTCACGAGACGAACATGATAAATATGTCCTCTTTCTTTGGGAATTAAAAGATTATAAACATATGTGCCATTAACTAGGGTTAAATCACTTTAGTAAATAAAATAAAATTACCAATTCACTACATATATCATGAGTTGATTCAAGATAATCATAAAAAAAGAGAAATATTCGTTGCCGATGGCATAAATGTGGTACAGATGTAGGGAACGGTATTCAGGTCAAAAGAGACAAAAGTATCGGGTTTCGGTCAGGCCACTTAGGTCATGTAAATAAAGAAAGTGGGCAAACACTCCGTAGGTATAAGATACGTACGAATAATTCCAAGAATGAATTATGGACACAATGTAGGGTTGACATAAAGTAATGTGAAGTATATATTTAAAGCGTTTGAATCAAACATGGAGGCCATAAAGACAACTTAGGTATAGGTTTGGCTGGTTTGCTGAAATTGATTACTAATATTGACTATACATAATTAAAAATAAATTACTTATTGAATGGGTTATGAAGCTTGCAAACATTCAAAATCTACCACTGGACAAGGTCCCGCGGCTGGCGTACCGCCCCTGCGTTAAAAAAAGTATCTCTTAGCCTGATCACCAAAAAAAGATCCGCGGCTGAAGCACCTTCCCCGCGTGAAAAAAAGGAAAATTCTGCCTGGTGTGCTACCACCCGCGGCTGGAGAATCTCCCCCGCGTGAAAAAAATTATAAAAACTAAAGATCTTTGATGTACTGCAAGTTAATAGTATACAAGGTTAGCGTTTCTGGTGCAAGGGACTGACTTACGTGCAATTAGGTATATAGTGTCTGTTGGTTGGTCATTGGCGGTTTGATAGAGGCGGACGAATGAGGTGAAATGGATGTAATGTAAAAATGAAGTATACCTTTTCGCCGTGGGCCATTACTTGCCACCTATCTTTGGTAGCGGTTTCATGCAAATTGGTCACCATAGTTTGGTCAAACATAATGTTTATAAATTAAGTTGGATATATTCTTTATACCATTGAACGAATTGATTATCTGATAAACTTGTGTATGATTTTATTTGTTACAATATAACTGTCCAATTTATTGTTTGTTATCAAAATGCGTAAGGATTTCGTTACTTGAATTGCGTTGTGATTTAATTTCCATTTGTACGACTTTGATTTACCAAATTGATAAACTTGAATATGATCTGATTTGTTACAATTTTACGGTTCAATTTATTGATTGATAAAACGCATAACGATTTCTTTAGTTGAATTGTGTTGTGAATTTAATTTCCATTTGTACGACTTTAATTTACCAAATTGATAACTTGCGTATGATTTTATTTGTTGTAATTTTACTCTACAATTTATTGATTAACAAACTGCGTAGAGATTTATTTGTTAAAATTGTGTTATGATTTATATTTCAATTGTACTACTTTTACTTACTAAATTGCTAAACTTCCTATGGTTTGAAATTGATAGTGCGCTGGGTTGTTCAAAGTATGAAATTTTAATTATTATTAAAATAAATTGAGTTTGTCGAAAATTGGCTTTTATTGCTGTTATTAGCTTTTCAGACAAGAGGTACGCTACTCGATGATTCGATAAACAAACTTAAACTTATTCAAACTCTAAAAGAACTTGCTACGCGCACAGCTAAAATACAGGGTGCTCAACAATAAATTATTTCAAAGAAATAATAGTTCACGTGACGATCACAGCCAATACTATACTATGGCTTGTAAACACACGACCTGGGTATAGGTGGTTTCACCTTCAAAAAATCTGTAGACTATGCGTCTTTCAAAAATTAAACACGAGCCGTTTATTTTTCATATTAAAAATGTAGTTTTACTAAAACTTATATAAATAACCAAGTGTTCTTCTAGCCAGGTAATTTATATTGTGTTAGTTATTTAACTTGTTCAATAAAGTAAAATTATATTAGGAGTGTAGATATCTCCTTACTTATTATTGTAATTATACATACTTTCAAATGAGCAAATCATTTTATTTACGTAGCACGGCATCTATTCTACGAGACGAAATATGTAATTTTCTGTAAATAATGCGTCATCAGAGCTGCAACAAATCATTTTGAAAATGACTTAAATCGGAAATCAAAGATACTTTTCACTTTGGGAAAGTATTTCGAATCATAAATCTTTGTATGATTTAAATTATTTTCACGATCAAAATCATTTTGTTATCGATATCTAAATAGTTTTCTTGATTTTAAATATTTTGGAAACAATTCAAATTTTTTCCCCTAATCAAAAACATAATATTAAAGATCTAACTAACTTTTTGATTTTAAATATTTTGGAAACGATTTAAATCATTTGATATGATTTAAGCCGTTTTCTCGAGGCGAAATCATTTTGTAAAATTTAATATGATCATTTTCCCACATCAATTTTTTTGTCGATCACTGTATAGCCATTCATAATCAGATGTAGATAATATAGGTCCGGTAATAGGATTCCTGGCTATGTACAAGTATTTTCTCACTAATTTGCTTTTTTCTTCGAGCTAAAAAAGGTATCTACATGCAATAATAGAATTAAAAATATTATTCCAATAAAAAAATAAAATAAAACAAACAAGGGATTCGAATATCGAAAGGACTTAAATCGTTTTGAAATTATTTATGATTTTAAATCGCCCCAAGAAGATTTAAATTTTGTCGAAATAATTCGAATATGCACACAAAGTAATATTCTTTTGCCACATATGAAAGTCAATATGCTTTTGGAATAACGTCAATTCCCTCAGTTTGAGAACCCTTTTCTATGTGTGTGGCAATGATGTTCTCGAAATGACTCATAATATGATTTTAAATCTTTTTAAAAATATTTAAATATTTTCAGAATGATTTAAAATCATGACTCGTTTTGAGAAAATCATTGCCACGGAAAGTGATACGAAAGCAATGGTTTAAATTATTTGGAAAATATTTAAATATTTTCTACAGTTTCAGGCGTTTCTCTGCGACACTAATTCTGCCTGTGATATAATAAATAATTATATTTAAGGTCAAACATTATTTATATGTTCAAATTTTCCTATTACATATTGCAAATGTACTTTTGGTGTATGAATGAACCGTGTAATATTTTTTTCTTTCATATCCCAGGCGTTATATTACAATGAAGGTTATGGCAATTTTATGTATTTTTAACGCTGTGTTGGAGTTTCCAAAGTATTAAGATTCTGTTCTTCATCCAAACGCCACATATCTTAAGCGCGTTGGCCAATCTTCTTTAAAAATGCAAAAATATTCGTACGGGTATAGATTGCAACGTTCCTTAATTATTTTCAGATGGAAGTAGTGCTAACAACTAAAAAACATACATATTCAGGATTTTATCACTCAATTCGGATCCAAAATCGAGCAAAGTTTTCAATTCACGCAATCCGTTGTATCTTAGTGAACTATTTCCATATTTGCTACACATGACAATGATTAATTTTGTAAATGCCTACTTCCCAAGTCTATTTATACATTATAAAAGCCCGAGCTTTCGTACAGTCCGCAAATAAAATCCATTTAAATAAAAGTCGAATGAAAATTCAGATCACAGGCTACAAATTATCTGCGAAATTTTAACTTACAATTTATTTTAACGTTTATCGTCACTTTATCATACTAGGCACTTATTTATTTCCCTTCTGCATTTGATTTTAAATTAAAACTGACGGCCCACATATTAATAGATTAGGTTTTAACGTTGTTTGCAACAACGGTTTTAAGTAGAACGTTCTAGTTAAGCCTTCAAATGCGGAAATCGAAAAAGTTTGTGAATTTTGATGAAAGTTGTTAAAAATACACATGCAAGTATATAATTTCGTAATCTATGTGGTATTCAAAATTCCACGACATAAATATTGATACAAATTTGTTTGGAGATTAATCCTTTTCATCGTCCTAAAGTATATTTATTTATTTATAGTACTCAACAGAATACATTCCAATTAGAAAGTACTTTTAAAAAAGATAAAACAGAAAACATTAGTCTAAAATTTACATATTAGCAGCTTAATAGGTACTGTTACAGATTTGCAAATAAGGCGTTTATATACGCCCTTATCGTTATTGTAAAAATATAGCAATCTGGTAGTTTATCATTATTCATTATATACCATTCTAGAAGCTGGAGAAGTAAGGAAACAATAATTAGTATGAGCGACTGCACTCAAATAAAAAGTCACACGTTTCGTATTATATGTTGGTACATTGAAATTCAATAATTCAAGAATTTCACTCTACTCAATGACACCTCTTACAATTTCCACAAATGTAGCAAGTCCCCAATGTTTTTTCTTTTCTCCAACGAAGCTGAATTATATTTATTCAACAGTTTATCTCAAGATATAAAGAAATCGTAGGTCCCAGTTACCTTATGGTACATGTAACGAGGAGACTTCTTTTGAATTTTTTTCAGGTTATAATTATTACACTGATAAAAGGGGCTCCAAACCTGGCTATAGAGCGCACAAGTGCTATATACAAGAGGCTGATTTTGCGATGTTAGCAACGTGGTCATGCCAGAAAATGTTGCTGTTGACCGAGACACCCAGTAGTCCGACTGACGAGGATGAAGGAATGGTCGATCTGGCCATAATGATGACAGGGCTTGCCGTATTGGCCCTCTTGGTAAACGTGGGTCTTTGCTGCATTGAGCTGGACCAAATTTAGGTCGCCCCAAGTTTGAACTTTCTTCAGGTCTTGATTAGTTGCTGTAATTTGCTCCTGTTTGCTGTGATAAGTCTCAGTCGCTGGTAAAGGTTTTTCTTATCTGCATTGGGAGACAAGGGTACTGTCATCTGCAAAACTGTAAACAGGATTATTCGTTTCGGTCAACAGGCCATTAATATAGATGATGAACAGAGTTGGTGAAAGTATTGCGCCCTGAGGCACGCCCGGGCCCGCGTTAATGTTGAATGTGTCTGAGATGTATCAACAGCAACGTGCAGAGCTCGGTTCTTAAGGAAATTGGCAAGCCAGCTGCAGAGAGAGGCTGGCAGTCCGAAGGACGGCAGTTTGTTGAGCAGTCCATCATGCCAAACTCTGTGAATGCCTTCAAAATATCTAACGCAATCGCTCGAGACTCTCCGTAGTTCTCAATTGCCCCATTCCATATATGAGTGACACAATATATCTCCTTCCGATCTCTCTTTGCGAAATTGCGAAAGGCTTATTGATTATCGCTGTTTATTCTGTTGTTCTCGAGGTACTTGAGTAGTTGCTGATTGACTACACGTTCCATGACTTTGGAGATTACTGGAAGCAAGGCAATAATTAGGCGATAGTTTGAGGGCGTGGTTCTCTGGCCCTTTTTTGTAACAGGTTGCACTCGAGCCACTTTCCAAGAAGATGGGTAAATCACTTTTCGGTAAGACAGAGAAAAAAGTCTTGAAAAACGGGTGTTACTTCGTTGGGGGCAGTTCTTTAGCACGATGGCAGGTATTCCGTCCGGTCCTGATGTCTTTTGCATATCTAGTTCTTTAAGGATTTTACGAATATCACGGTGATGAAACTTGACTTCTGCCATGGTAGTGTTGATGTTCGATATGGTGGGGAGAGCCTTGCCTTGGGGAACGTCTAAGGTAGAGTGCGATGAAAACAATTTTGCGAGCATGTCTGATTTTTCCTTGGCTGTAGTCGCCGTGATGACACGTTCGTCTGTCATAGGTAGTAGAGACGTTTTTGTAAAGTTATTACTTACTGCTTTTGCTACCGACCAGAAATTCCTGGAGCCACTGGGGCATTGCAAAAGTTTATTCCTGATTCTTTGATTGTGTTTATCCTTAGGTTCGTCGATCACACGTTTGCATTCGTTTCCTCGCTTCGACAAAATAATTGCGATTTTGAGCGGTCTGATTTTGCTGTCAGTACTTGTAGGCTTGCTGTTTCCTACCTACAGCTCTTTCGCACCCTCTGTCAAACCAGGAGTTTTTTTTTGATGGCAACTTGTTGGAATTTGGAATGTATGCTTCCATTCCTGAGGATATTACTTGCGTACTCTTGTCACAGCAGACTGACGGGTCGTCAGTGCCAAAGCAGACGTCGAGCCAAAGAAAATCTAGGTTGAACTCCCTTAGATCGTCCCAGTTTGCAGAATTTTAATGCCAGATTTTACGAGGTAATGGTGGATCGTTCTGTAGAAGTGGCAATTCACAAACCGTTGTAATAAGTTTGTGGTCGGAAGTACCTAATGGCGGACCAACTGTAATTGTGTACTTGTCAGGATTGGTGATTCGAAAAAGATCCAGGAGGGCGGCGAATTCGCCCCTCTCTGAGATTCTAGTTGGTTCGTCTACAAGTTTAGTAAGCCCGAAGCTGATGGCAAATGCTTCAGCTTATCTACCTTCGTTGTCTGTCTTGTTGTGATGTTTGCGCCAGTTGGTGTTGTGGACTTTGAAATCTCCCAGGACGATTATTTATGAATTGGGGTTATCGACCTGTATTAAGTCAAAAGTGGTAGCTAGTGTTGTAAAAAAGCCTTGGTAGCTTCTATCGCTCGTAGGGCGATAGAGACAGCATATAAACTTGATTAATCTCTTGGCGGTGCACTTGAGCCACACGACCTCATGGTTGTTCGGTTTGAGTGTTTCCTCGCGGTGACATGAAAGGTCGCTTCGGACAAAAAGGCATATTTAATTTAATTATTTAATAATTAATTTAATTTATGTCTAAATCGGGTGTGTAAGTCGTAACCAGGATAGGGGTAGTTTACTGTTGTTGTAGAACACACTTGTGTTTTTGTAAGGGCTAGTATGTGTGATCTATTTGTTTGTAGATTTGGTGTACCGAATTTATGTTTTTATTTAAGCATCATATGTTACAGAAATCTATTCTAGATTGGTTCGGTATCTTTGATGTCTGTTAAATACTGCTTGAAGCGCTCCCAGGGCCACCCGGCGTGGCGCCCGGAGATCCGAATGGCCGAGGAGTTTTCCTCCGGAATATTTTGATCACGTAGGTATAAACCTTTAAAAGCTTTGGCATTGATGACAGTGAACTATCCTAGCTAGCTGATTGTACAGGGTTATCCATCGAGGACTAGATAAGGCGATTTTTTGACTTTCCCTGTACTTTTATAAAAAAAAAACTGAATCTTATGTAATTTTCTCCCGCGAATTCGAATATGTTCAGCAAAAAACAAACGAACATCGTAAAGCCGTCAAAAACGACTAACTTAGGTTTTTTAAATGGAATACCCTGTATATTATTGCATATTTGTATTGTGCGAAAAAGTCTAGACATATTTTATTAATAATGTCCTATACCTATCTCAAACGGTTTTTGAAATATTGACAGTTGAAAATTGACCATTTACCAAGTTTGACAGCTTGTAAAATCTAAACGGCTAAAGATAGAACAAAATGGTTTGCACTTTCCTATATTGGTTTTCCATAAGCTATAGTATGACACTAACTTTAGATTTAACCAGAGGTTAAAAAATCCCGGATAAATTTAAACTCTGGTTAAATAAAAAGTTAGTATCATACGATAGCTTATGAAAAACCAAGCTGAGTTGACCTTCGTCTACCAGTTTAATTTATATTCGCAAAACGGCTACATAGTAGATAGTTCATTTTACAACTAGCATAGACTGGTACAACCACTTTTGCTATAGCCAACTCTATAATATAACTTTTCTATTAGTCGAAAAGATCAACATGGCATATTCATAGGTAGCATATGCTAAGGGTAATACCTCTCTTAGGTGGCTGAGCCACAATTTCATAACTAGTCAGATCAACTAGGGCGTTCCTTTCCATCTACTCGGGGCCAGTTCAATATCATCAGTGTCTCTTTAGAATGGTTACTTGTGTTTATAATCCACCATTACAGTATAGTAGTATATATTAAATAAGTAATTCTGTTAGAATGAATGTGCTCTCTAACCAAGCACTAAATCAATCGTATAGGGCTACGACGTATTAATAGTGTTTGGGCATATTCAATAAATTTAATTAAGTTGCACGTCTGGTACTGAAATTAATTTTAGAGACGTGTCGGTTAATTACCGATCAGCAACTTAAGTTTGGCAGCAATTAAAGTTCGGCAGCAAATATTATAGTGTAGCATATAAACTTCAATCAAACGAATATTCAGGCCACTGCAGTTCACTAAGTTTCTGTAGCTTTGTCGTATAATCTGTTCAACAGTTCGTTTATTTGAAAACCATAAACTAATGGGTTCGTGTATGTCCAGCGAGTTGAAATAGTGGGTCCAGTTGCTGGATATTTGAAGACGAACTAAAATAACATTTAAGTCAGAAACTTGAGATATTAGGTCTGTTCTAGCAGCGATTTCAAACGGTTCCAAATCGTACGGAGTTTGCGCATAGCCATATAAGCGACGCTTATATCGTTATGCGCAAACTCCGGACGGTTTGAAACGGTTTGAAATCGCTGCTAGAACAGACCTATTATCACCGAGTTGATAATTTAATTCCAAGAATCATGATTACCATCATTGTTTTAACAACCGTTGTCACAGTAATTATTGTACGGATAAAGCTATTTCTAGTTTGGGTTAGTTTGTCATAGGTAAGAAGTATTCTAAATAATAGTATATTGTGCAGCAAGTGCCGGAAATAAGACTTTTCACACGAATGAGACAGTTTGGTGACACGAGCGGTAGGCGAGTGTCATAAAGTCTCATGAGTGTGAAAAGTCTTTTCAGCACGTGTAGCACACTATACTTTTTCTACGACTGCTACATACGGGGTGTCTCACTGGGAGTGTGGTAGAAAATTACATGTTATATGGGAAGCTTTTTTATTATTGATTTGTCAGAAAATTGTATGCCTAATGAAAGAGGCTGCGTGAAGAAATACTAACGTACATGTAGACAGTGTAGGCAAAATATGAAAATGGTTCCTTCGTAAAAATTAAAACTATGGAAATCAGCAACTTCGAGATGGGCAACGTAGATAGCATAAAAATATGAACAGAAAACTTAATAAGTTATGGGCAGTATAGAGAAATTTAGCACCAAACGTTGGAGGTTAGAAAAATTGAAAATTTCGGGCATTTGGTCTAAATTTTCTCAAAAATCAAAGCTTGTAGGAAAAGAGTAATTAAGGTTTTCTGTTCATATTTTTTTACTGTATTATTTACTTTTGCCTTTTTGATATTGTCGATTTCGAAAAATTATTTTCATAAAATTGTTGCGAAATCAATAATAAAAAGGTTTATTATAATGTATCATTTTCTACCACATTAATTAATAATTAATATTACTATTAAAATGTTGTATATACCTACTTTACTATTTAAAGAACAGTTTATTGCCATACATAAACACTAAAACAATTTCAAGGCAATTGAAAACGGCATAAGTATATTATATTATTAAATTTTATTCTATAAAACATATTACTTTTTACACAAAAACGGTAACGTAGAAAAGTACAACGAATACATTTTTTGTTATATAAGCATATTATTATTTAAAGTTATAATTTATTGTAATGTTAGAGCAATTATTAAAATTAATTACAGAAATTTGTTGGTCTTTGAATACATTTTCCGTAACTGATATATTTGTACTGTTGGAGCATGACGGCTGAGGATTTTCTGACTGTAATTCTTCAGACTCGTGTGTTGATGTACTACTCTTGGTAAAATGATCTACCAACTTAACGATTTTGTTACAAATTTGAATTTTATTCTGAATGGAGTCGTCTATGTATCCTTCTGTGACCTGACTAGAACGCCACCCGCCGTGGCGTTTGAGGGTTAATAAAACGCCACCAACATTAACCACCATTGTTGCCGACGAACGGCGAAAACAGTGGCCTGTATACTGCTCAGGGTTCGGAAGTTTTAAAAAAGCAGCTATTTCCATGGCCATTTTTCCAATTTTATTTATTCCACAAACCTGCTTGGTACACTTACCTGCTTTATAATTTTGAGAAAAATCTTTTTTCCTCAATATTGCGTGGCCGGAGGCTAGCATACCTTTTGCAGATTTCGTAAAAACTTCCCGTTACTGTAAAAGATCTGGGAATCTAGTTTTTTGTATAGCGAATTTTTATTAGAAATGCAGAATATAAATCGTCCATATCGTCAACTTTTAACTGACAAAGTTCTTCCCTTCTG
>MU183078.1:0-16984 GCA_016904865.1 Pissodes strobi | reverse complement strand
AATTTTTTTTTTGTTTAGGATATAGGGCAACAAAGCAGCCAAGGGAGAGGCATGAGGGCTGAAGCCACTCTTCCAACGCAAAAAATATGTACGTATATTTTTTGTGTATATTGTAATTAAAGCTGCAGGATTTAATTACAATCATATGAAATTTGCTCTGGTAAGGTACCAAGAGGAAATAATAATTGATAGATTAATCGAATACCTACTTACCTGTATGAAGATTAATCGTAATTTTCCGAGCTTGTCTCCCGATATGATTACATTGTAGTTTCTGAATCACCATACCCGTGGATACGTTTTTAAAGCATAAAATTTTTTATCTTCAACCCGAGCCTGCTATCGCACCTCGATGTTTACTAATTCTGTTTTAGAGCAAAATTGCCCGCCTAAGGGGCATGTGGTTGGGAGGGTTGTAATCATATCGGAAGACAAGCGCGGAAAATTACAATTAATCTTCATACAGGTAAGTAGGTATTCGATTAATCTATCAATTTCCCATCGCTTGTCTTCCGATATGATTACATTGTAGCTGTTTAAAGCTAGATGGTGCAATTTTGCATTATTCTACCTCCAATCCTGAGAATACCACAAAAAAAAACACAATTAAGGCAGCAAAGTCGTTCAATTCAACTCTTTTTTAAGTATGACAAAAAAAATCAATCAAAATTCTGTCCTATAAATTCCTTAACCACTTAAATATATATATTTTATTTAACATATATTATTGACATACAATCAGAGCAAAACAAATATTATAAATTGAATCTTAGGCAACGGAATACTTAAAAGGCTACCTATGAGGGCTAAGGTATACTCAAATTTAAAATTGTATTGGCAAATATGTCACTGGCGTACCTAGAGGTCGAGTATAGAATCTGAAGAAGTGTCAGATTTATAGGCCTCTACCCTGTTATAGTTTTAATGACATTTATGTTTACGTCAAACTTAAAGGCTGCTCACGTGCTGGCGTGTCTTACACTATATCCGGTAAAGACGTTAAAGTTCATACCATACCACTGTTTTTAAAAATTAAGTTGATCCACCTACGCAAAGTTTGAGTTATTGCATAGTGATGTGGTTTTTTGAGAGTTAAGAATAGGTATGTATAATTGGAACGAAGGTGCACGGTGACTTTAATGTACTGTTTTATAGAATTTGCGACACATAATAGGTAATTCTGGTTTTTGAAAATACGGAAAAGGCTGGTTTTTATAGGGAGCTGAGGTTCGATCGTAATTTTGCTTAATGTTTGGATCCGATGTGCTGAACTTAGTGCCATAAGTGTTACCGTTTTCTTTGTTAGTTTATCGAGTGATAGAGATTGTAAAGGGTAAAGTGTTGATAAATAGAGTCATACAGGTTCAACGTTCCATGTAAAATCGTATTTAGGTTTAGGGGGCTTTAACTTGTAGCTTCCCTTCAAAAATCTTTTTATTATATATTAATCCCTATTAGGCGGTGAATAAAGCTATCTATAGGTACTTATCAAGACCTAAGAAGCTCCTTTGTTTACTTCGCGAACTAAAAAGTCCAGATAAATGCTTAAAATATAAGTAAAGACATCGAAATTTTGCTGTTACAGAAATTATAATACCTACTTATTAACACAAGCGTTGGATATTAAATATTAATTAACAATTTGTTTTAACAAAAAATATTTATAGGTACGCCTATGTTATTACTATTAAGTTAGCAGCAGTTTAGACAGTAGGATAACGTTGACAGTGTTGTTGTTAGATATATTTTATATATCCTTGCATTATTATAAATACATAAAGTAAAAATACTAAAAGCTGGTGTTTTATCAACACAAGAACAAGTAAACCAATTTTAAAATCACAACATTGTACTGTTTCCAAGTTCCTTCTGAGATGGATGCAAACATTATTGGGATGGCGTGACCGGAAATGCTTCTTTGAAGAAATGCTTCTCAGACAGTTTCGTTGCCACCAGGAAAATTTTCCTGTATAAGAGGTGAGAGTCTCTATAGAGAGTAACCAATTCTGACTCGATTTAAAAGTCAACGGTTTCCCAACTAATAAACTAAGGAACAAGGTATACCAGGGTTGTAATAGCCACACAGGTACTACTAATATTCCGGTGGCTTCATCCTGTATAGATTTATCTAAAGCATTAAATATCATAGAAAACAAGGGAAAAGCGTAAAAATACTCATCACACCAAGAAATTGTAAATGCATCGACTGCTGTGGAGGTTGGATCCGGAAACCAGGAAATATATTTATTGCATTTTGCATTATAATAAGTTGCAAATAAATCTAACCGCTTATTATTTTCTGATATACCTGCTTGTTTAGTTCGTATTCTGTTTCAACGGAAGTTTGTCTCGGCTTCCTTTTTTCTTTTGAAGCGATATAAGATGAAAAGAATGTTATACGTTTTGTTCACACCAGCCTAAAATTTGAAAGGTTATATTGGTTAAGTTTCGATATTTTACGCTTCCCCCACGATTAATGCAGGATATTGCCGTCTTAGATATTGCCGTCTTATTATCGATTCTAAGCAAGACTCCAATATTTTCGTTTGATTTAGTAAATAATTGTAAGCCATGACAAGCAACTTTAATTTCGAGCCATGACAAGCAGCTTTAATTTCAAGGTAATTGATATGCTTAGACTTGTCGGCTTCTTCCCAAAACTCGCGACATTTTTGGCCTTTTCAATAGCGTATAGGAGACGCAGACGCATAAGAAAAAAAAACAAAATTCCAATGAACACGTACTAGGCTTCATATTTACAGTATATTCTAGATTGTCTATCCACCAGCTAATAATTTGCTTTGTATCTTTTGAAATTAATATTCTGTCATTGTACGACTTTCCTATTAAAGCTTTAATTTTTGCACGCCCTTGTCTTTTGATACGATGACAACTCCGAGGAACGGCAGGAGTCGCTGCTACCAAAACACCAATAATTTTTGCAAAATCTCGAATTGTAGTACCTGTCTTGTTAACATATTTTTTAAATTGCCTCTTTTATTGAATTCATTTTCTTAAGAGGTAAAGAAACGGTCGAGGAAACGGTCCTCTAAATTAAGTCCTAAGTATCCTAGGTAAGTTATTTTTATGATGGTATTAACTGACTTTTTCTGTATTTATAATAAATCTTAAATCATTCAGGAGCATTATGCACATTGCAAAACAGTAAAGTTCATCAGCCAAGCATGACAAATGGTTGGTGTTGTTAGCTAACGGCTCCTACAGCTGTTGGCCCATGCCCCAATTGGTGATGTAGGAACCTTTGCAAATAATTAAATTTGCGCAAAATAATGTGCGGGAGATATTTAGTCAAATATCTAACACCCTGTAAAGTATACAGCTGTTTTGCAGACAATAGTCTTCAGGAGATAATTTAGACAAAACAATTTAAACCCTGTAAAGTATGCAGCTATTTTGCAGACAATAAGGAGTCCATGATTGCAATCTTAATTAAATAGGTCCACGACCATATTAAAATATATACTGTTGGCTCACAGCGTTTTAATCGCTCAAGTAATGATAGAATTTACTGAATAGCCCACGACTATCTGTCAGAAAATATGGCCCACGGCCTTAATGCCAAATATGTTTTGCCATAACACCCTGTAAGGTATGTAGCTATGTTGCAGACAATAGTCTGCGGGTAATATTTTAGTCAAAACAGCTAACAGTCTGTAAAGTATACAGCTATTTTTCAGACAATAGTCTGCGGGTGATATTTTAATCAAAACAACTAACACTCTGTAAAATATACAGCTATTTTGCAGACAATAAGGAGTCAGTCCATGACAGCAATTTTTATTAAATAGGTCCACGACCATATTAGAAACATATACTGTTTTTTGTCCCAATTGGAATTGATTATTGCTGCATAAAAAGGGGAAATATTATAGACACAAGTCTATCTGATTATCATTTGACGGTGACAAGTTTGGAGTTGGCATAATAAGCGATCACTTCTTAGTAAGTCAATAGCCAACTTTTAGTGGAGAAGTCGAATAGGTAAGTCCTCGACCCTAGGCTTAATCAATTAATAATGTATAATAAAAATAATATTAAGAATGTTTTGTATTGCGAAGCCCTCGGCCTAAACCTATCCTTATTCTATGCCCTCGGCAAGAATTTTTCGATTGAGTGCTAATTGTATGCAAATTATAAAGCCCTCGGCCTATGCACTATCTAACTCAATCTGAATTTTTCGATTGAGTGCAAATTATCAGGCCCTCGACCTATGCACTATCTAACTCAATATAACTAACTCTTTGTAGGGAAGTCGAATAGTTAGGTCCTCGACCCTAAGCTTAATCAATTAATAATTCATAATAAAAATAATATTAATAATGTTTTGTGTTGCGAAGCGCTCGGCCTAAACATATTCTTTTTCTCTGCCCTCGGCAAGAATTTTTCGATTGAGTGCTATTTGTATGCAAATTATAGGCCCTCGGCCTATGGACTATCTAACTCAATCTGAATTTTTCGATTGAGTGCAAATTATAAGGCCCTCGGCCTATGCACTATCTAACTCAATCTAACTAACTCTTTGTAGGGAAGTCGAATAGTTAGGTCCTCGACCCTAAGCTTAATCAATCAATAATTTATAATAAAAATAATATTAATAATGTTTTGTATTGCGAAGCCCTCGGCCTAAACATGTTATTTTTCTATGCCCTCGGCAAGAGTTTGTCGATTGAGTGCTATTTGTATGCGAATTATAAGGCGCTCGGCCTATGCACTATCTAACTCAATCTAACCAACTCTTTGTGGGGAAGTCGAATAGTTAGGTCCTCGACCATAGGCTTAACCAATTAATAATTTATAATAAGAATGATAATAAGAATTTTTTGTATTGCAAAGCCCTCGGCTTGGACGTATTTTTTTTCTATGCTCACGGCAAGACGAATTTTTTGATCGAGTGCTATTCGTACGCAAATATTACAAGGCCTTCGTCTATGTACCTTATTCTCTATTTCTCTCGGTTGAGCAACGTATTGTGCCTTACTGAAAACCTGCATGAATATGAATTTAATAAGCCCTCGGCTTATATGCAAGGTTTTTTAATTATTCTAATTATTTAAAATAGTCTAGTTGTAATTAGTGAGCTTAGCGTAAACCTCAATACAACTTATCAACTGCAGATTGTATCATTGTAAGTAGATATTTGTTTGTAAATATTAGGCCCCAGCCTAGTTCTATATAGACAATTTATTAACACTTACTTGAGGAACTGGACTTTTCCCTTCTTTTCGACATTTTATTTCACAAGCACAAACACAGCACGTTTTTTCAACGTATTCGATGGATACAGAAAACAGAATGAGTAAGCATCGAGGTGCGATAGCAGGCTCGGGTTGAAGATAAAAAATTTTATGCTTTAAAAACGTATCGATCGGTATGGTGATTCAGAAACTACAATGTAATCATATCGGAAGACAAGCGATGGAAAATATGTAATATATTAGGTAAAGTTGTTTATGTAAGCAACCTTAACTTTTAAACTTTAATATACATTTAGATTTTGTAACTTCGAATATATGCAGTCAATAATATATAGTTTTTTTTCGGCCATGATACAATAAACGTAAGGTATGATATCGCGCAGGCGACGATTCGTCTGTGACGTCATTGCGAGATTTGTTTGGCACTGCGCGCCGGTCGGCATTTACAACATGAACGAACGTGTGCTTTGCATTTGAGATTCGTATGTTTTAGATTTAAATTTTGTTGACGTTACTGTTCCTTAGACGATGTTTGTTGGTATTTTTAATTAAAAAACGTTTAATTATGAGGTGTGCTGTGGACGGATGTAAGGTGGATAACCAAGGCAAAAACTTTGATAGTAATATAAGGTGTTTCACTTTTCCCAAAGACAAAATATGTGTAGTAAATGGGTTCACCTGTGTTTTCGTGAGGATAAATTTAATAAAACTTCTGCACGTATTTGCTCAAAACATATTGAGGAAGATGACTATGTACAGGGTGGCCCGTTTAAGACGGGCCTATACCTTATCTCGAAGACTACGATGGTTGCAAAGAAAATTAAAAACAAATGTTGTTCCTAGTAAAACGATCTTTACTTTTTTGTATTTTTTTAATCTTTACTTTTTTATATACAGGGTGGTCAAAGAAAGTTACACTTTTTAAATGAAACAACCTATATTTTATTAAATTTTTGGATTCTACTTAAAATTCTAAGCATATTAAATTAGATGTATGATGTTATACCTCTAGAGTTAGTAGTTTCACAGCTATAAACAGTTGAAAATCGGTACTGTGGCTTCTTTTCACATTGGTAGCAGGAAGACCATTAAAGAGCTATCTGATGGTGCTAACTGATCGTACCTACAGAGGTACCAGATTTGGTACCCATGGTACCACCTGCCAATGGTACCTACCGTGGTACCAGATTTGGTACCCATGGTACCACCTGCCAGTGATACCTACCGATGTATCAGATTTTGTACCCATGGTACCATCTGCTAATTAGTACCGTCAGATAGCCCTTGAAAAGTTAAGATAGGAATGTGAAATTAATTTTACTCCAACTCTAATGGTCTTGCTACCATCAGGATTTGATAAATTTAACAATTTCTAAAAAAAGAAAGATGACTAAAATTATTATTTAAGAAAAAATATTATTATCGATTTCCTTTTTTTTGCTGTCGATTGGCCAATACTCAATAAACGTTTTTTAGATAAAAGTAAAAATTTATTACGTTTCTCAAAAGATGCTGTTTTTAATACAACTATTTTGATCCATTCATAATAAAAGTTATGTTGAATATTATTTTTTTTTATTGGTATTTTTATAGTATTAATATGTAATAATTAGTTTTTAATTTCACCCAGAACACAAATTTTCTTAAAAAATAGAGAAAATAGGTAAAACATAATGATTATGTGCCTATAAACATATGCATTTCAATAGAAGCCAATCACGCAATGGCGTCAATGCGCGGAGCGAACGAATTTGAGACGGTTAGGTATCATACCTTCCGTTTATTGTATCATGTTTTTCGGCAAAGTGCTCAGGCAAGTCGATTAGTATTTTAAATTGCGATCTTTCTGATACAAGAAATCTTTCTATTTAGGGTGGCCCGAAAACCTGAAATAAGCATATCAAAGTCGTGTTTTTTTAAATGGAACGCCCTCTATATTATTACATTTTTGAAATCTACGTAGAATTTTGTGCATGTTTCATGTAACATGTTATACCTTTAGAGTTTATATATTTTGTCAGTGATAAACAAATGCATTAATCGGCACCCTTATATCAAGAAGCCGGTAAACCCTCTTCACTCGCTTCCCCCGAAGGTAAATTCTACGTATGTGCGTGATTTCAACACGCTGTTTATTTTTAAATATTTTCAAAAAGTGTCTCTATTAAAACAAAATTTGGCCTATAATATAAGTGCAAATGTGTGCTTAGTACTGCATAGAATTCTGTGACAGTGCTTTTCATTGATGTAAATACAGCTCGAATGACGCTTATATTTCAATTAAAAATGTCAGCCAATTATATCAAGCTGACATATTTAAAATTAGCAGACATAGGGAATTTCATTTCATAAGCGTAATCAAAAATACAGAAGTCAGTTTTACAATGCTAATCATCTGTCCAATATTTCTATGCACAATAGTGTACAATAATATCTAAACATTAGTTTTTGTAAAAATTATTTTAAAAATATGCAGTGACTTTTATTTAAAATATTTGAAAAACGAAATATACCTTTATTAATAAATAAGTCTGATCCGGGGCGAAACTGAAAAATCTGAGAAAATCATCACTGGTAAGAATTTTGGACTACTTTCGAAGCTTCGTGTATTTCAATATATCAATGCTATGCTTTAGATTTATTGTGCTTTTTAGCATTGAATAGATCGACCACAACGTTAAGACTTCTTTCGTTCCTCCATTCTTGAAATTTGTGATACACGCTTAGATATCGTTCCCTTGAGGTGTTAGGTAAGAGATTCTCGCTAACTTCTGCGGCTTTTCGAGATATCTCGGGGCAGTGCATTCAAGTTCTTCTTGTATCATCATATTATTAATATTATTATAATTTACTTATACACTAATAATTCTTCTATTAAGCTTTTTCTCTTTTTAACTTAACTAAGTAGGTTCATATAACACAGAATTGACGATTAACGATTACAAATAATTATTTGTTTGAAACAAAATAGTCCGTCAGGTACGTTTGCGCGACAGTTGGCATCAACATGGCATTTTTAAGAATGTACTAAACTTGTAATGCATACGATGTACTGTTAGCCAAATGAAAGAACCTGGCTGAAAAAATGCGGGTAAAAAATTTCCTCGCATTTTTAGATGCTGCCACATTTTTCTCTCAATAGTCCTAATTTATTTTGTGTCTAGTTTCCTATAATGAATTTACATATCTAAATTTCCCACTTGAATACTTAATTTTGTTATTTTCCTTAATACTACTGTCTTCTATTATTTACTACTTTATTTATACAGGGAAATCCGGAATAAGTATACTATTTATATTTTGTTCCCTTTCAAGCTGTTTAAAATACGCCACAACAGACAACCGTGCGAAGTTTACTTGATTTTTAGCGGTAGGGCAGTTTCTGATTGGTGTCAGGATATATTATATAAACTTTGACCCTAGACCAACACCTAACTTTTTTACATATTTTAAAATTTCGGCAGCGACTTGCTTTGGTCATTGGCGTGGAAATTACCGAACTGTGTGGTTGTTTATATTATTTGGTTTGTAGGGTTTGGTGACATTTAGGTTGTGTCGATTTTGCAAAGTTTTTTTTCACTAGAGTAGCTTAAGCCAAAAAAATCGGAGGATCCGCCACATTTGAGCCGAAAAAGTCCCTCCAAAGTTCGAGTTTTGACACAAATTTTAAGCACCACTTCATAAAAGCACTAGAAATATAGACAATAAGACAATACACATCTGAAAATCAATTATCGGGTGAAAATATTAACTAGGTCACATTTTCGTCGAACAAGAGGCCTCCGTTTTGTCCCGGTCCTTATCTAAAGCGACTCATAGCCCCATTAAACTAAATTAAATTTGACTTGTAAATTTCCTCCATTTTACCGTCGCAAATGTCACAATAACCGAAACAGAGATTTTTAAGAAGGCACACTATTGCCAGACCTTTGCTGTGGTTTCGTTAGCAAAATTCATTAGAAAAAATGGTGCGCTATAAGTGTCTCTACTCTTTTTATATTTAGGGGAATGAATGCAAATGCACACTGATTTTTCAACGTGCATATGTATTCATTCATCGAAGTAAAAGAGACATTGGATCACACTATTCCTTTGTATGTATATATTCGTCAAATATTTCACTTCAGGCATGGCCCTCCGCTCGCTTCGCTTGCTCCGGGGGGCAACCAAACAAACGTAGCTCAAACTAATCCAAAGCATGCAGAAAATGAAGAAAAAAATATAAAAATAATTGCATTTTCGACTGAGAAATTTTATTTTTTTTTATTTTGGGCATGCCTTGGGTTAGTTTTGTTTGGTTGCGCCCCCGGAGCGACCGAAGCGAGCAGAGGGTCATGCGTGAAGTGGATTTTTTAAATATACATAAATAGTAAACAAACATGTTATTCCCCATAAGAAAATGTGCAACTTTTGGCAACACTGTGCCAGGCCCTAGGCACCGCCGCCGGCTTCTAAAATTTCATTATTTTCACGTTACGATTTCATTATTTTCATGTTACACCTGGGAAAGTCGTAGTGGAAGTTTGCCGTTCTAGGTCAATTTAGGTTCAAAACTCGGACATTTTTTCAGCTCAAATGTGGCAGATCCTCCGATTTTTTTGGCTTAAACTAGGAGATTTAAAAGTGTACAGTACCACCCAGAATAAGAAAACCTCTGGGATTGACGAAATACATGTTATGTTCTTGAAAATTTCCCTGATTGTGTCTTGGCAAATTCAATAAATCTCTTATTTGATACTGTGACCTTTCCATCGTGCCTAAAGAGTGCAGTGAATTAAACCTAATTTCAAGGCAGGTGAAACGGATGATCCCACAAACTTCGGTCCAATTTTACTTTTACTATCGTGGGCTATTATGTTGGAGGTTCTATAAACGATAAGGATGGTGATACTAGCGAAGCCAAGAAAAGTTTAAATACGTTTACCGTTGAACTGTTTATATTGGAGCGACGCGACGCACGTTTCGACTCATGTTTAGCAGCCGAGCAACGATTTTTTGCAGCTAGTCTCGCCGCTCTTGTCGTTTATCGAAGCTTCACATTTCTGGCGGGGCTGTATACAGGTCGGAATGTGACCGCGGCAGCGTCCTGTGACTTTTTCAAGGCTTTTAATTGTATGAATCATAAAATACTGCTGGGAAAGCTTTCTTAGTACGGCTTTAGGGGCATTTCATATTGATGGTTTGGATCGTTTCTTTCTGAGGGAAGGCAGATTGTGGGTTCAAGGGGCAAAACGTCGGATGCTTGAGACATAGTTCATGGGGTAACCCAGGAATCAGCGCTTGGCTCCCCGTCTTGCTCCTTCTTTATGTGAATAATCTTGCATCACTTAATATCCGGGGGCTTGTATTTGCAGACGACACCACCATTCACAGTCATACACCCAGCTGGATTTATTCACGGACATTATCTTCGATGATCTAAAAAACGTAAAGGATGGTGTGATGCTAATCTTGTGTGTCTAAATATCAACAAAAAGTTTTTTCGGTTTTAAGCTTAGTTGTGATCGATGTGAGCTAGAAAATAAACAGTTTGTTAAGTTTCTTGGCATTATTACTGACGATAAATTGAAGTTCCATAACCATATCTAGCGTATTAATCAGAAACTCGTGAGGGAATACTACGCCAATGAGTTTGGAAGAGCGGCCTCTAGGTCAGTCTGTTTTTCACTTCTGAAGAGCCACTTGATGCATGGTATTGTCTTTTGAGAATTCTGCAGCCAATATCTATTGTCTGCAGAACTCAATGCAAAATAGAGCAGTGAAGTATTTTTGCATAGCAAACTTTCGTGACTCTTGCAGACTATTATTTAAGCAGCTGGAAATTTTAACGATTCCCTGTACGTTTATATTGGAAACTATGGGTTTAGTGTTTAAGAAATATAAATACTGTGCTATACCAATTTTTAAAAATTATTTTATTCTACTTTATTACTCTACTACTAATAGTATAGAATTAGTTCACGCTTTGTTAACAAATACTTTGTGTTTTAGACAATAAAGAATAGTTTATTATATTATTACTATTAACTACTGGACATAAAATGAAAAAAACCTAAGAACAGGAGGTAATGTTTATCCGGGTAGCAGTTTAAAAATGATATACAAAATTAAATGTCAGCGCAACCATATAAAATTAAAATAATAATGCATGCAATTTCGAACAAGTATTAAGTTGAATATATCTCAGAATAATTCATGGTCGGTAGGCCCTTCAAACGAATTTCTCCGACTATCTAGCGAAAGTAAATCGAAAAGTTTTTCGCTTGAAGAACAATGATGTATTACATGCGTTGGAAAAATATAAGGAACTCATTAAAAACTAAAAAAAAAAAATTCTCATAAAGAGATAACGTATCAAAGAGGAGTGAAAGATACTGCAACTCATTTACGCGATATTGGCGAAACCAGTTGATGCCTTTTTAATGAGTGTGATACATCATTAGTTTTAGAATCCGAAAAGCCATTAAAAATATAATAAACATTCAGATCCGTATTTGAAAAATAAAAAAACTCTCGAATTGTAATAACACACCAAAACATACATGGTGACAATTTGAAAACTGGTCATATTTTTTACCCTAAAGGAGATATTAAATAACACCAAAAAATATCCATTCCATAAAAAGCGGGGAAATATATATACTCTCGCCCAAAGACATATAAAAAGTTTATATGTCTTTGCTCTCGCCCACCCCTGAAGCACTGTTAAATGACACTATACCACTCGCGACACTTCTCTGGAAAGTCTTTAAAACATCCTTTATAGCGTTACCAAAATTAATGAGATTTAAGTTCAAAATGTTAGCAAAATTTTGAGTAAATATTTGAAAACTGGCTTTTGCAATACTTGGCAGAAAAAATTATAAAAAAAGATTCCAAGCCTAAATTAAAATACTATTGCAGTGCTAAAATTCTTTACTTTTGCATTACTTGTTTTTTCTTTTGTAAAACCTTTATCATTTAAAATTTAATATACTTGCTGCTGCCATCACTTGTGTCTGTATTTTTTCTTGGGATTTATTTTAATTTGGAAATGGTGTATTCTATGGAAGAACAAATAATTTCTCTTTAGTGCCTTTTCACACCTGCCAGATAAGGTTATCCGGCATCGGATATCCGATCGCGAGGTACGTAACATTAAATGAAAGCTTTCACACGTTTGTCGGACAGTCGGAGAGGTGCGTAGATTAGAAATAACCGGATATCCGACGTCGGATGTCCGATGTCGGACTCATGTGAAACGGGACTTATAGTGTTTAGGGTATACGAGAGCTGCCTTTACTTTTAATAAAAGGCATCCTGACAAAAACGTTATAGCAACGTCTACATAGAGATTTGCTTTCAAAATTTCAAGAAACTTAATCCGTTGGTAACAGAAAAGACAACCACCTAATGTTTTGGATGATGATATGAAGGTTATTGGTCGAGTTTCTATAAATAATAAAAATGAATTTCTTCCAAATGAAAATTTTGGCGGCGATGATTCAAACAAATGAATTCAGGTTTGTGAAACCATGACACTGAGAATTAATAACACCCAAATTTATAAAAAACACTTGCTTCAGTGATGAGTTTTCTTTTTCCTAAATAGTCATGGAAATAAACATAACTGTCGCAGCTGGAGTGACGTTCATCCACATTTTTTTTCTATGGGCACAGTCCCCCAAAAGTCAGTAATTGTGAGGGAATTCGGGGAGACAATATCATTGGTTCTTTTTTTTGTTGAAGGAAATTTAACCGGGCAAGTTTATGTTGAAACGTTCAATCAAACTATAGAGCTTACGATTGGTAATGAACTTGAAAACCAAAGAGACTTAAAAGGTCGTCTAAATTTGAACGAAGATCGTGCACCATACACTATGCTGCTATGGTGAGATAGTGGTTATACCAGTTATCCAAACCAGTGCCAGTGGCTTGGCAGAAGTGGTACACTTGAGTTGCCGCCAAAAATTGAAAATTGACTTTATTTCTGTTTAGAACAAAATGTTGAAAAAGGGCAAAAATAAGTATATGCATTATTGGCATTATAAGATCCTTTACACAAATAGTGCACTATATAAAAATCGGCCTTTCCTATTGGTCGAACCGCATTGCCCTAAGCTCGCTTCGCTCGCTACGGGGGCTCAAGAAAAGAAAACTAACCAGGTGCTAACCCAAACTAACCCAAGACGTACCCAAAATCAAGAAAAAACTATTTAGATACATAATCTTAAAGAAAAAAAAATAAAAAACAGCAACGGGGTTCGAACCCTCGGCCGCCCAGGTGAGATCCAGCTGTATAAACCTCTGCACCACCAGAGTACTTGACAGAAACCGTTTGCATCACGCAGACATATCGTAATACGAGATGGATCGACCAATAGGAGAGGTCAATTTTTACATAGTCCACTATTTGTGTAAAGGATCTTTAAATGCGTATTATTGCAAAAACCTAGAGAGTTTTCGCACTACAATAGTGTTTTAATTTAGGCTTGTGATCCTCTGTTATCATTTACTTTTATTTTCTAATTTTTCTGCCATATTTTGCAAAAGCCACTTTTAAAACATTTCCGCAAAAAAATGCTAACATTTCGTAATTAAATTTCATTAATTTCGGTAGGGATTAAACGCATTTTTATAAGCTTTCCAGAGAGGTGTCACAACTTTGGGCAGTGCCATTTGAGTTTAAAATTTTAAGGTGGATGAGGGTAGTGTTTCAGGGAAGTGTGAGGGTAGTTCGCGAAATTCCTCACTTTTGTTCTCGCGCGTTTTTGTAGAAATGCTATTTTTTGCCTTTTTAATACCTTTTTTAGTGTAGAAAATATAGGCATTGTAAGTTTCCAAATTGTCACCCTGTATAACACATGACACACAATCATAGGTATATCAGTAGAGTCACAATGAGCTTGCCCAAAGCCACTAGGTAGTGACTACTGAACATGCACGCGATAATAATAAATCAGCTATTTCCACTTTTTCTGCCTAAAATACTTTATAACAACTCCATAATTCCTAAAAAAATACCAGATAACTTATATTTGGGGCAGTTACTCGAGACAAATGGTTAAAACATGAAAAATGATTCGATTTGGGTCAAAGGACAGCCGTTTGTATTTTGCTTGATAGGAATTTTGGACGGAACAATATCATTTCGTGCTTTATGTGCCTCAGTAGTCGAAGGGTCCGGAAATTGACCATTTTCCTTGAAAGTAATAAGGACACCCTCTTGTTTTTCAGTTAGATTTCTGCCTGCTGCCTGCATATTATCATTCAAAGACCTCAGTAGAGATTAATAATTATACAGAGTGTTTCAAAAATTATCCGTCAAATTGTACAACGATATTTTAGCAAAAAATAAGTTGATAACTTCATAAACAAATTTCTTAACAAATAGTTTTCTTTAAATATCTCAAAAATGCTTAAAGTTTAAACATTGCGTTTCCGCACAAGTTAGTTATGCATAAGAAAACGCATTTCTCATGATTATATTTTTTACCTTTATCAGTAGTGCACATAGAGCCAACATAAAAGATATTTTTTTTATAAGAACATTTTTTTTTGTAGTGAAAACTTCTTTAGCGCCATTAGTCGGCTGAGAGCGGGACTGATGTGAGACTCGATGAAACGAAAAAAGCGACACTAATGAAAATATATAGATCTATAGGATGTGGTCTGCGAGAGAATGAGATAGAATAGAGTTATGCATTTGTTACATATTTGCCAATAGTAAAAAGTAAAATGTATTTGTCGTCTAATCACTGAAGTTAAGCAATGTCGGGCATGGTTAGTACTTGAAAAGGTGACCGTTTGGTTTAGTTTTATGAAGGTGTCACTTCTATCGCGTATGCGGCTTTAAGCATACACCTTGTTTTTTCATTTTAGGACATTCTTATAAGAAAATAGACATTTTTTAAATTCCATAACTACTTCTGCTTTAGAAGTTGAAACTGCACAATAGTTGTCTCATGTGGTACTCTGTTTAAAATATGCAGTGTGGTAATTTTTTCTTAACGCCCTGTATCTTTTAAATGACGTCCTATGCAATACTAAAGTATACTGCAATGCAATGTTTCAAGCAAAACGGTGTTTACTTTCTGACCTTAGATTTTCATAACCAATCAACTTCCGGTTTAATTTCTGTTCAGAACAGAACTTCCGGTCTAACCGGTAGTATCTGAAAACCGAAAATGGCGTACTTCAGGCTAAACGCGAAGTTGACTCCAAAAGACTATAAAAAAATCGTGTAAGGTGTATACAGTTTTTTGTTGCGAAATAGCGCACCAAGCTTCTGGGAGGCTGATTTTGCGATGTTAGCAACGTGGTCATGCCAGGACATATGCTGTTGACCGAGACACCCAATAGTCCGATTGACAAGGTTGAAGGAATGGTCGATCCTGCAATAATGATGTCAGGGCCCGCCGTATTGGCCCTCTTGGTAAACGTGGCGGCTTGGGTCTTTGCTGCATTGAACTGGACCAAATTTCAAGTTCCTCAAGTTTGAACTTTTTCCAGGTCTTGATTAATTGCTGTAATCTGCTCCTGTCTGCGGTGATAAGTCTCGGTCGCTGGTAAAAGTGTTTCTGATCTAAATTGAGAGATAAGGGTACTGTCACCTTCAAACTGTGAACAGGATTATTCGTTTCGGTCAGCAGGTCATTAATATAGGTGCGGAACAGAGTTGGTGAAAGTATTGCGCCCTGAGGCACGCCCGCTTTAAAACCTCTGTATAAACTATCTTTTATATATCCTGTAATAAACTTTGTAGACTCCGTTCAAAATATAAGCAGATATACGGTATATGATGAGTTTAGTTCAAGGTGGTGTGATGGAATTTCTACTTCATACTTTCAGTGAGAGCCATTCATCTCCACTATTTTTTAACGAACAAAGAAGTAGACTTTGGTTAATTTAATTTATGTTGTAAAATGCTTCTGTCATACTTAACTTTTGAAGAGAATTATCAGCAACTTGCGATTTGAGAAATAAAGCAAAAACAGTGAGAACAAAGCAAAACTCGGAAAAAGCTATTGCCACTATCGGAAACAACATAATCGGACCACAAACCAACAGTAAGAAAAGCTGGTTACTACACGTTAATGAGGAATATGGAAGGCTCGAACCATAAATTAGAGCTAATCTTGAAAGGTAAAGAACGATTGACTAAGGGGCAAATGCATAAAAATAAAATAGCTGAAGAAGAATCACTTCAATATTCATAACCTTTTGAAAGAAGCCACTGACCGTAAAAAGATTCCAAATCTGACAATGCCATTGGATACCGATATCGATCAATTATTATTTAGTTTCTGTTAATTTGATACCTGTCACTGTTTTTCCTGGAGTGTCTCTTAAAGTAGCAGTTATTTTTGTTCGGGTTGTACTTTGTAGGCCCCTGGACTTTGCATTGGGCAAAGGTAATAACTCTTCGGGTGACGTTAGAATAATATTTCATATTGTGTTAATTTTGTTTGAAGAATGTGTCGCTCGCAATGGAATTCTTAGATTGCCGCTTAGGATATAATTCTTCATCAAGTTGGGGTGTTTTTAGCACAAAGTCGTTGACAACTCTTGTAACATAGTGACCCATGTTTCATTTATCGCATCACCAGGTTTTTTAACTGGTGATAATTGTTTTATAATCTTCTCTGCTACTATTTCCAAGGGTAAATCTGTTGCGTATCCTGATGGCCTTAATTATATATATTGAAACACGTTTCAAAATGACTAATTTCTCTTACCCGAGATCCTGCTATAATGTTACTTCGTGCTGCCGCAAGTGATATTGTTGA
>MU183077.1:256334-276496 GCA_016904865.1 Pissodes strobi | reverse complement strand
TCAAAAAAACGTATGTTTGCTTTATAACTTTAAAACGGATGGCCCAGAAAAAAACAAACTACGCCACTGGATTCTACGGAAACAGTTCTATAAGAAAGCAAACGTGACTAACAACCCCGTACAACACCAGCGGAGTTTTTCCAGTTTAGCTGGTAGAATTGGTGGCGCTCACGAACTCCACTCCTGGAGCCGGGTATTGCATACACGACTCTCCGGTGTTAGGTTTGTTTTAATTAAAATACTTTCTTTTTATTATTAAGAAAATCGTGTTGCAAATTTGGCGCCCAACGTGGGGCCATTTTTTTTAAAGGGACCGTTTCTTTACAAAATTGATGATTCTGATATCCGTTTTGTATGACTTATTAAATTTTTTCACCGGGTGATTTTCATTAATTGGTAGTATTGTATGCATATTATTTTGATGACTACTGATTTAATATTTCATATGTTATTGTGATTACTTTATTGATCACTGGACGATTTTGATATTCCTATAATATTGCTTATTAATCTACATATTAAGCTCTCCGAAGAGGACAGCTACCTTAATTATTTTCTGATTATGATTTACATATCTTATTTTTTTTTATTCGTTTATAATTTTGTTATTTTATTGAATCAGCTAATTAGTTAATTATCTTAAAAAGGAAATGCTTGTCTATGAACTTGGTATTCGTGGTCTACTAGCTAATGATTCAAGAACTGTTGATTAGCTACGCGCAGCTTTACGTCCAGTTTTACAATTATAAAAGAAATACTAAGAGGGTTGAAATTTTTGTTGACGGCATGTTGAGTTTCACAAAAAGTAGCAGTAGCAGTGTTGCGAAAATAGCAATCTTTTATCTTTAAAATTAAGTGAGACACCCCGTAAAAATGTCGAAAAATGGACACCCTCTACAGTACCCTCCATAAAGCTGTTTGCTATTGTGCTCGGATAATAAAAAGTTTCAATGGCAAGAAAATGCTTCTGAAATTATTCGAAAGCAGTGGCGGCGCGGCGCCAGGGATGGGCGCGGTTGGGTGATCTTATATTTTTATTAGTGGATCTTCCGTACGTAATGCGTTTTTAGAAGTACGGAAGATAAACTTGTAGAACTAAAAATACTTAGTGACAGAAGGTGGACCTTACACATATCAAGCTGTTTGGCTTCAAAAAACACTGCCAGCAATATTAATTTTGTTAATCCAATATATCACGGAAAATAACGTTTCTTCTCCAGAGACAAACTGTCGTTTGAACAATATTAATTTTACCTTCTCGTTCAACTTAGAAATTTCTTGTGAATTCTTGTCAAAAATAGAGAATGTTTCTGATTATTTACAAAGCAAGTGATATTTAGTGCAACTCTAGAAAACGCTTCAGCTAATAATATTAACTTAGATAATGTAAATAATAAAAGGTCCAATAAATTATTTTTTAAATTTTAAATTGCTATAATCAAAACAGTAACCAAACCATGCTGGGGTAGACCAAAAACAGAAATTTCAATTCTGAAATCTGCACTGATGTTTAATCGTTCAAACTACTTCCAAAAAAATGGATGTGTCATTTTACTCACCTGGGTGGGTAAAATGATATTTTGTCATGTTTTATTTAGAATTATTCAACTATCTCTTGGATTATTATTTCAAAGATTATTTTATAACAGATAAAGTAAAAGTAATTTTATGTTTTCGTATATATGTTGTGTCATTAGCTTTTTAAATATATATACAATGTCGCATTTAAAAACCTATGCCATCTTGTGCACCCTTCCCTTACTAGTCAGGTCCCAGATAAACCCACACGTTTATCTGGGGTCAGGTGACAACTTTGTCACATCGAATTTCGAGTCTTCGAAGCAGATATTTTGGCCATTGGAACTTTTTATCTAAGTCCAATAATCAACAAAATTCCCACTCAACAATTTTGAGTAAGCTCAATGTGCTGTGAGGTGCTTCTTGGAGGTTTGTAGTACCTCCAAAAACCACCTCAAATCGCATTGAACTTACTCAAAATCATTGTTAAATCGCCTATCTTACCTCGATAAAATTGTCTGTTTTGAGGAAGACTTCTCTAAGCCTGCTCTCTCCGATTGGGTTATACTTCGCGTTGAATTTATCAAATCTATGGAAAGTATTTCTATCTGCGTGGACGTCCAACATGTCTACCGTCAGATCGAACGGCGTAAGATTCATCGACTGAAAATATTTAAATTTTATATATCTATACCGCACACCCAGTTGGCAATATGTGCAAAAAAATGAAATATTTAACCTCTGAAAATAGTAGGTAATAATGAAGGAATTGTATTATGTATCTAATATATTCAGGATTTAAAATATGGCGAAATTGCCAAATTTGATTTTTTTGCACTTAGAACCTACTGAATTGCGGAAATATAAACATATAATGTGGTTTGTTGGCGGAAAAAAAACTAATAAAACCAGTGCAAAACTACAAAGTTTTTAAAGGAAGAAAGGAAAGTTGTATGTCCGTGCATAACTCTATTAGAAATATTGTTACGTTTTTCCCGTGGGTTCTGAACGAAATTTCAACTTTTACTACTTTAAACTAATACTCTCTTTATTCTCTACCACTGTATACAATTAAACACACTAAACTACTCTACTAATAGCTCTTTACAATTCAACATTCAATGATTAACTAACTCAACACGCTTTCTGCCTGCTACTTATATACAAATTAAAATCTATCACGAATACTCTGGAACTAGCGAGGCCACTCTATATGATTCTCGACCAAGGCATCGAGATAATTCCACAGTTCCTGAATCTTCGGGGCTGTCGATAACTCATACATAGACGCAACAAGGCCTGTTCTATAGGGTAGCACAAAAACATTCGGATGGTTGCTAGCCGTGACAATATCCTTAGCAAAGCTCTTTCGGCAATGAGCCATCATCAGCGCCTGTTGGTCAAAAGAAAGCACATGCAGCTGGATTTAAAATTCATTCATCAAAATCATAGTGGTTACAGCAACATAAAACAAACACTGGCCAACGCAATACACGTTAAAACTTTTTCGCCCAAGGAAGTGATGGTAAATATCAATCCATTTCTTAAGATTAATTATACAAATAGCATTCCCTAGCAGAATGCGCAATGTTGCTTGGACGAAGAAAGGTTTAACGTGCATGGTTTTGGTCAGTGTTCGCTTTGTGTTGTAACCACGATGACGAATTTTTCTGCATGTGCTCTCTTTTGACTGGCACTGATATGGCTCATTGCCGAAAGCGCTTTGCCAAGGATATTGCAGGGATATACGACTTTCCTTTCTTACTTCACTATCAACACGTATACACAGCCTTCACATTTGTTTCTATAAAGTTTTTGTTCATGCATGTCGTCAGTTGTAGATATAAATTTGTCAATAAATATGATTAGGCCTTTAACAAAATTGCTCATATACTTATGAAAAATATTTAATGCAACAAAATATCTTCTTAGACATAATTGCCTAGTTAATTACTGTTGAATGACACTAAATAGGTAGTAAACTTGGCGATAAAGCACTTAAGACATGTGTTAGCTTAGGTCACTGAACAGACGTCATGAAGTATCAAAAACTCTGACTTATATTATTAGTATAAATAAAGCCCGTCTCGTTTTGGCTATAGCAGTCTACTACTACTACTACCATTACCTACTGCTATTTATGTTTCTAACAACACAACTAACTACTCCACCGCCAACTTACGAGATCTATAACCTCATCTTCATCCTGAATACCGACCTGGAACACTTCCCTCAACGTCATTTCTACGCCATTAGTGACGGTGACCACTTCGTGGGCGTTGTTCTTCAAAGCTTTCTTAATAAAGCGCAGCAGGTGCTTCTGGTTCATGCAGGAAGCGGCGTGAATGTGAGTGTCTACCTTTCTGATGTTGTAGAAGTCCCGGTGCGCCACTGCCTTCTGGGAAGCCAGCTCACGAAGCTCGTTCAAGAGGACGTGGAGTTGGAATTTTGAGGAGAGGTAGCTGAGACGGCGATAGCAGAAAGATTTTCTTAAAGAAAAAAATATATTAAAGATTGAAAAAGAGTGATTTGAACTTGCCTAAAAATCTCGAAACGATATTCTAAGGGCCTACGGGATACATGTATATATTAAGACCCAAAAAGTAAGCTTGGGTCGCTTCATCTGTAACTGTTAAATTTTAATAGCAATCGTTAGTCTGCATTAATTTATAGCAGTAAGCTGACTTTTAACAATGACCATGATTTTTGTTAAACATATCGTCTATCATCGATATAAAACCCCAAGCGCGGAACAACGCATATATGGATGCTGAATTTAGAGGATTCTACTAATGCAGTAGTGTTCAGAAAATGACATAAACTCCAGCAAATAATAGTGACATTCTGTCAAATTGTCCTTTTGATTTTCAAGCTATTACCAATTCAACCCACCGTGATTATTATTTTGGTCTATCAAATAAACGGAAATGGAAGTTAGCATGATTTATATAATATTTTAAATCGTAGTTGTAATTATATATCAAAACCATTCCCACAAATATCAAGCATTTTTGGTCGTTGGTGAAGCCTTTTAAGCAGAGTGTAATCACATATAAGGGCGATTGTACACTCATTTGGGCAGCACTTTTAGGCCTCATGTACACGACACACCGAAGAATCGGATGTTGAACTGAGCAGTACCAACTCTCCCGGGACATTGCACAATCATACCTACACCAAAGAGAAGATACTGGCTAAGTTGAGTTGTCTGAACATGGGGAAGGGCCCAGGTCCTGATGGAATCCCTCAAATACTCCTCAGAAATTGTGGAGAGTCCATCGCCTATGTTCTGTGTATTATCTTCCAGAGATCCATCGATTCTGGTTACTTTCCCAAAGAATGGAAACAATCGACCATATTTCCCATCTTTAAATCGAGAAAAACGCCGTTGAAAACTATAGAGGCATCTCTTTGCTTTTCATTATACCTAAGATCTTTAAATCTATATTGACCGATGAAATATTCTGTTTATTTAGCGAGTCACCAACCTGGGTCATTTCCAGGGTTACTTGATTGAAAAAGTGCACGATGGTTCCCAGGTGGATGTTATTTACACTGATGTTTCGAAGGTATTTGTCAGTGTATTACACAAACTACTATCAGTGTCTTTATAAGAAAACAATGCTACTATTAAGGAAACTTCGCAGCATGGGAATCGGTGGGCAATATCTGGACTGGATCAAATCATACTTAACTGGGGGAGAGCAGTGCATCATGCACTGGTAGATATCGTTTCGGGACTACCTCTTGGTCCGGTCATTGTAAGACAATAGTCCGGTCCTGTTTCTGTTGTTTATTCACGACGTAGTATCGCTTTCCAAGTCCTGCAAGTGTCTACTTACGCAGACCGTATCAGGCTGAAATTAATTCATTGGTCGACTGCAATGCAGTTCAGAATGATTTGAATGACTTGGCGGTGTGGTGTGAGAGTAGAGAGTTTAAATGCAAAGTTGTGCGCTTCCATCGTCGCAAGGGCATCGTTCTGTTCGATTATGGCATAGAAGAGGAATGTTTGGAGGCTGTGAAAACAATTAGCGACTTGGGAGTGGTGTTTGATAGGGAGATTACATTTTGTAATGTTTTATAGGGAGATTACATTTTATAAACATATATATCTCTGAAGGGAAATGGAATGCTGGGTTCATAGTTGACAGCCAACATACGATTTCGTATGCCATAGAGGATATCTAGAATTAGTCCATTGTTTCAAGAAGAACTCCACCATACAAACTATGGTTTCATTCATTTCAGCGATATATTGCAATGACCCAAATTACAACCGGCATTTTGGCGTTGGTTCCATTCTCCAGCTTCAGGACAAATATTTTGTGACAATATCCTTAGCACATGGTTTCGAGTTTGCAATTTTTGCACCTCCAAATGTCGGATAATGGTCCCCTTGGTCAGCATGTGTTTTTGAAATGTGATTGTTTTTAAAAGTTTTAAATCTATTTTGTGTTCATTGTTAATGTTGTTCTTTTATATTCTGCGACAAAATTTAATTCGTTAGCTCAGGTTTGCTTTTATCTTTAACTTTAATATATTGTATAAATTGGAATGAAACAATTCGATAATATATATGAATGATTAAATAAATAAATACAAATTTATTCCATTTCGATTGCCTACTTACAATGGCCCGTCAGCAATCATGTTACACATGTTATAGAAATCAGTCGTAAACTGTATTACATCAGGGTAAAGGTAATCGTTTGGCTTCCCCTCTTTGACTGCATCTTCGTTGCGATATACGTTGTAAACTCCTCCTTTGTTTATGAAGAGTTCCGCGGTGTCTTCTATTTCTGGAGCTTCCCACGGTTTGGTGGTAGGCGGATGATGTATGCCATGCTCTATAACAGTAAAAGATCAAACTTATTTTTTTATGCCTTCAATAATTTGTTGAGCATCAAAATGCAAACAGAAATTAAATTGAAGGAAATTATTTTAATGCTTAATATTATTGCATTTATTGCCTTTCAGCTAAAGTTCACACATGAGTGCTTCATGGGAGCGCTATACATTCACGGCCTAACATACATTGCACATATGGCATGTTGAAAGCATCGAATAAGTTAATACCTTAGTAATACATAGTACCAGTGCGAAATCGATGATTGACTGTGCAAGTTTGAGAGGTAAGAATCACTTCAGGATGACGGAAAACTTGGCTCTCTTAAATGGTTTTGAAAATGCGCATTTCTTTAGAACCACCTAAATGCCAAAACATTAGATGATTCCGAAGAGTTTACTTTAAGGACACACCAATGATCCTTTGTTGTATTAATTTGAATCGAGAATGACCGAATTATGTGGATGGAGATGGAGTCACCGATGAATTTAAAAACTCCTCCTATATATTTCAGGTTCTTTGCAATGAAGTTGGGTATATGGAATAATGATAAACAAATGAGGATTTCGATGAAAGACAAGGAGATCGTAATATCAATTTTTTGAGATGTGAAGGTTTATAGGTACTTAACACTACTGGTTGACTTTATATAATGCAACAGTAGTTTTATGAGGCTAATGCACTTCGGCCGTTGTGCTTGCTCAAGATACTATAAGGAAAGTATCCTCAGACAGGAAGGTATATATTAAAGGATGTAACACTAGTTATATGACAGTTTTCTGGAGAGCCCTTTGTGCTAAACTTGCTCAAGATGCTGTAAAGAAGGGATTCTCAGACAAAGATCATAGCCACAATTTTTGAAGATGTGAAAGTTTTTTGGAGATTAATGAACCCGTCGCGTCGGTTGTGGTTTTCACGGCCCTTCCTCCTTTTGTGTTGCAAGTGGGTAAGACACACACTTTGGGAACCATTGCCACTGTCTCCATCAGTTGTCTTTTCGGCCTAACGGTCCAGTTCCATTATTTCCTGTGGCTACTTTTCCTCAACCTCAAAAAGGAGTATCAAAGTAAACAAATTAAAAATAAGAAATTTATATGAGGCAAACAAATCTTTAAACTATTACACCCACCGGCAAAAGTCTTGTGCACCTCCTCATCCATCTAAGTCGTGGAAAGTAATAAAGCTTTGATATTTCTGTACAGGGTAGTTGAAACAGTTCTACAATTAATTATCAGAAATAAATGGAATACTACTGGTTAGAACATTTTTAATTATCATTATTGTAAGACAGGCGGCCAACAGATCGGCCTCAATTTTATTCTTATGGATGATAATGCTTGCCCTAGCAGAGCCAGGATTGTCTAAAATATTCTAGATGAGCGTGATATAATTCGTTTGGACTGGCCCCCATTATCCCCAGACATGAATCCAATAGAACAAGTTTGGGATTATCTTAAAAGATCCATGGATCAAAGAAATAACACGCCTAGAAACTGCCATCACCAGGAGCTCATCATTGCCGCTCAAGAAGAATGGACCAATTTAGGCCAAGACAAAATGAATACCCTCTTAACTGGAAAGTACGACGTGTTGGTGACTTAATCGGAATCCGTTTCTTGTCGTGGTTGCAAATGTTTTCATTTTAATTTTATCTCTTGCCTTACAAAATGCTAATTAGTTTTTTTTAAACCATTAATTTGTAAAAATACGTTGTACAAGACTTCATATTATTCTCTACAGAAATATTTTATTTTTCACGATTCAGATAGGTGGGGGTGTACTTTAAAGGTATGGAGCAAGATTTGCCTTCTCATTCCAACTCTATTGTAGTTAGGCCTAGAATTTATGAAGCTCATCACGCAAGTTATCATGTATAAATTCTTCAAGGCTTTGCACATCTAACCTCTCTTTTATTTTAGACTGGTGGAAATGGTACTTTGTGAATTATGGATATGGTCGTATATTCAGCAATCTTTTGAAGTGAATATTAGATAACTATGCACTCACTTTCTGGGGCCGCAACTAAAGGTACATTTAGCGTCATAAAGAACTTAACAGAACTTAAAAAGAGAAGAATTTACATTCTAAGAACATATGAGAGTGAATGAACTATAGTGAAAATAACTGGGAAACTCATGGTCCAAAGTCATTGTCAAAGTTATACATCATAGGTTTCCTCGACAATAATTTTAAATTTCTACCTGTTTCAGAATTCATCACCCAAGATTTGGCAACGGCAATTGTGGAAGTGCCAACCACACATCGTAATAGCCTCAGCCTACTTCCCAGGGGAGAAAATTAAGCCCCACCAGAGATGGTACGACGTCTCATCATCTGGTGCAAAGACAGAAACAGGCACCTCATTATTGGGGCTGACGCCAATGCACACCACGACATTGGCTGGGGTAGTATCGACATGAATCCAAGGGATGAGTGTCTTTTTGAGTATCTAAACTCTAATAATATAGATATTATCAACATAGGTAACAAACCCACTTTCATAAATGCAGTCATAAAAGAAGTCCTAGACATAACTATAGCTGACTCATTCACATCTGGCACAATAACCAATTGACATGTAGCAGACAAACCCTCCCTGTCAGATCATCAGTTGATAAGAGCTGATCTACAGGCAAGCAACTCACTCGAAAGAGACGAGAGTACCAAAATTAACCAGCTGGGACTCTGAGACCAGAGGGTCTCTGTCTGAGTCTAGCTGAACTCCATAGCGACCCAAACACCGTTGAAGAGCTAGTAGGGACAACATCTAACAGTTTAATTTGTCTTTTAACTACGAAAACAGCTGTTTTGTTTTACAAAAAGTAATCCGCAGAGACGTGCCTTGGTGGATCGGGAAACTGAGTCGCTTAAAACGCGAGGCCAGAAAGCTGTTCAACAAGGCAAAATTACTGGAAACTGGGCAGAGTATAAAACAGCCCTTACAACAAAGAACTTAGGAAATCTAAAAGGAGATCATGGATGCAATTCTGCGAGGACATAGACGAGTTAGCCCCAGCACAGCGTCTACAAAAAAATTCTTTCAAAAAATCATTCAAACGGTATTGGCCTTTTAAAAAATCCAACCGGAGAATACTGCAACGATCAGAAGGGAAGTTTAGAGGTACTATTACAGACTCACTTCCCTGGATCACAAACCGTAGAAGATACCCTGAACCAGACTAATCTTCACAACGAAGGGTTCCAGAGCCCGAACGGGAAGTACAAAAGGCTGGCAGGAAAAATCTTCACTAACAATAGAACAAAATGGGCAGTCAATAGCTTTAAGCCCTATAAATCCCCCGGCAAAGACGGGATCTTCCTTGCCCTGCTTCAGAAAGGCTATCAGATCCTGAATGTACACCTACAAAAAATATTCAAAGCTAGCCTTAACCTAGGACATAGACCACTAGCTTGGAGGGAGGCAAACGTGATATTTATATACCTAAGACCGGCCGACGCCCGGAGGACGAAGCAAAATCATACCGTCCCATCAGCCTAACGCCCTTTCTCCTCAAAACAATGGAGAAAGCAATCGATCAATATATAAGAAGCGAAACTGTAACGAGAACACCGCTCCATCCTAGGCAGTTGGCCTACCAAGCAGGCAAATCCACATTAAGTGCACTGCACTGTCTAGTTAAAGACATAGAAAAGACAATCGAATGCAAAGAAATTGCTCTTGCTGCGTTCATTGACATAGAGATACAAGAGTGGGAAGTTGAGCTCCCAATCATAAGATGGACAGAAACAATGCTAAAGTACCGCATCGTAACAGCAGAAATAAACGGAGCGTCAACAACCGTCAGCGCAGTGAATGGGTGCCCTCAAGGAGGTGATCTCTCCCCCCCCCCCACTACTGTGAACACTAGCAGTGGATAAAATTCTTACCACTCTGAGTAGAGCTGGATTTATAGTTCTAGGCTTCGCAGACGACCTAGTAATAATAATAAAGGGCAAACATTAAGGAGTAATTTCAAACCGCATGCAAAATGCCCTAAACATCATCAAGAATTATTGGAGCGAAGAGGAGGGACTTTCTCTAAATCCTTGGAATACCATTCTTATCCCGTTTACAAAAAGAAGGAAGCTACAAATGAGTGCGCCCATCCTACATGGAACATAGTTAACTTTTGCCACCGAGGTAAAATATATAGGCGTCACACTGGACCGTAAACTTACCTGGAACAAGCATCCATAAAACACCATCTCGAAAGCCACAGTGGTCATCTGGATATACATCAAACTAGTTGGCAAGACATGGAAGAGTACAAAATTACCTCAGGCCGATATCGCACCGCTGTGGTACACAGATAGTTCAAAACTAGCGGAAGGAGCAGGATTGGGCATTTCAGGCCATCTTCCAAGCGGAACTGCCTGCCATGAATATATGTGCAGAAGAGTGCCTTACACAAGGACTTCACAGAAAGCACAGGCGGCTCTAAAAGCTCTAAAAGCTTTCAAATGCCCTAGTCTAGGAATGTAAGCAAACGCTAAAACAATTAGCAACACGCAACCAGGTAACTTTAATGTGGGCTCCTGGCCATAGATGCGTAGAGGGCAACGAAAAAGCAGATTGCCTTGCGAAAGACGGAGCTGGAACACCATATTATGGTACAGAGCCCTACTGTGGCCTTATGAATAGCCACATCCCCGAAGAACTAAACAAATGGGAAAAAGACCAACTGTCGTCCTACTGGAGACACACTCCAGGACTAAGACAGGCGAAAAGGTGTATCACCATCTCTGCAAAAAGAGCACAACAGCTTTAGACATGAAGAGAGCAGATATTAGAACTGTCGCTGGACTGCTCACTGGACACTGCCCGGTTAAATACCACCTAAAGGCAATCGGCAAAGCAGAAGACCACCAATGCAGATTTTGCAATAATGCAACTGAAACCGCAGAACATCTACTCTGCCAATGTCCAACCCAACTTTGCAAAAGGCTCAAGTACCTTGAAGGAGTACAGCTATCACCTCAAGAAGTGAGTCAGCTACCTCCCAAGAAAATAGCTTCGTTTGGAAGAAGCCTACGTCTCTTGAACACAAATTAAGTTGTAAAGTCATGCACAAGCTAGCAGTATCCCTAATATTATTCCAAAAATACACAAGCTAAGTTTTTACTTTCAAGATTAGATATTTAGGAAAAAATTACTTCTACAAGTATAATTCTTCCAGGTGTCCTCAATGAATCTAAATAATTTTTATTTGAATGAACAGAACATTTCAAAATTATATTTCGAATCCAGCCAAAAGAATTAAAATTTAATAGAGTAATAAACTTAAAAAAATCATATTCTGTAATAGGTTTTAATTTAATGCTTTTATATTTTTGATACGCAATTTTAGTAAATGTCTTGGCATAATAAACCATAGCAAATAATTAAAATTTCCGGTGATTATGCTAACACACGTCATATAAAAATAATAAAATAACATCTTACCTATGCTAAATAAATATATGATATACAGGATGTGTTAAGTGGATAGTGGTGTGGGAAAAACTGATAAGGATATAATTCTACCTATAACGTACATATATTTAGTGACAATAATATGTCTAATAAACAATAAGAGTTGCGAACTAATGTGCTGAATACATTTGTTACTTTCTACACGACTTTTCGAAATATTGCATAGTGTGACACCCAGGTAAATGATTTCTCTGTAATTACGCGTATAGGCTCATTTTCAATTTTTCAAAAATAATTTTATTCAAAAGACCTTGACATATTAAATTGATATACCAAAAATCAGATGTTTCTGAGAAGTCTAAATCTGTGAAAATAAATAATAAAGTGCCGCTAGAATATTGTAAAGGCGTGACACCATAAGGTATGAAGGTCGCGCTGGGATATATATTTAACTATGAGAGTGATAGAAACGTCAGCATTATCGCGGCGCGGTGGCGCGGGTCGCGGCCTAGCAACAGGACGTGATCCTATTTTATTACGTCACATCCCCGATCGAGACGCGCTTCGAATTCTGCATATTTAAACTCTCATATTTCAAGAACCGCTTAACGGATTGATTTAAAATTTTGAATATTGCTTATTTTTATGGAGTATTTTGGATATATAATAGAAATTTGGTTGTTTTTTTTTTAAATGAGCCTATTATGCATTTTCGTTTAATCGACAAAACAATGATTATTTGCATGTTAGTTCATGCACAAAAATACGTCAGCGTTAGGTAAAAAAATCACAAAACAATGTAGAAGGCTTTACAAATGTTTTCATAAACGAACGACCAATTTGGTTTTAATTGTACGTCGACCTGTCTAGTGAGGGTGTTTTTTGAACTCGTATAGATTTGTGATTATGTCAATCCACACAACCAAAAATTCGCTTTAAAGGTTATACTAACCAGGCAATAGAAAAATGGAGTTAATAATTTGAAAAATAAATCAGCATGCAGCAGTGAAAAAAAATGAAGATGAAAGGATTTGATGAATCAGTTTTGTGTTTCGCATACATACTTGAAAAATAAAGAAAGCTCGTAGAGATAGAGGGAAATACGATAGAAAAGTAGAACATAATGTCATCCATAGAAATTGGATGCTTTCAATATTTTGTATTGAATAAAACTGAGAGATAAGTGAGAAATGAATTACAATTGGAACAGAAGCAAGATTAGATACCTCTTCTGAGAGGTGACAGTAATATACAAAAGTAATCCGAAGATCAGCAGGTGGATTGTTACGACGATCAAACAGCAACTGAAGAAAGAACTTTCAATTGACCTTTATGACATCCATAAATAAGCGGTAATCAGCAAAGACTTGAATTCCATATAAAAGAAGGACTTTCGAAGCGGTGGAATACGATACACTAACCTCTCAATGGACTATAGGTATGTACAGGCCCTTATATCTCCTGAGTTAGCTGAACAGTCGCTAGCTACGGACTTATTGTTGATAGTTAAGTACATAAAATTTATATGTATTCTTATTTCTTTACAAAAGAAACTACATTACATCCAATCATTACTACATATCCCGATGATATGGAATTCCTCCAGCTTTGACATAGTATTTTTGTGCGCCGATCAGCTGAGCAAAGGTACCACCTAGTGTACGATTCCTGCTATTTCTAATCACCTATTGGCATGCTTAGAGCGATACATTTTTATTCCCGTGATTGTTAGATGTTGAGACGTCACCTTCTGGAGGTCTGATGGGACCTGTACATGGCGAGTAGCAGGACTCTAATTTCTTGGACCATTTCAACAACTCGAATTTGTAACTCATTGCAGGAAGTACTAAGCTATCAAGTCTTCCCATCATTTCATCTGCTTCCACTAAATCAATAATAAACTTTTCAGTTTAGTTCCTTTGTGATGGGTAGATATTACTTTGCTCATCTCCCAGATAGTCACGGAAAGCTTTTTAAAGAATCCTACATTGCAACTCATCATTCTCAGAGTGATTGTGCAGTCTATCCGTATAATGGTCAGCTTCTAGCGGATAAAGCAAAGCCCCATAACTTTAGGATTCTGTCATAATACAGTTGGTTCAAAAAGAGAAAGCAGAAAATAAAGTGACCAAAAAAAAAATAGTAGTACGAGCATAAAAAACAAACTGTTTAAATGACATTCATCATTCAACCAAGTTGAATCACAACTTTACGTTTTACACAGAATAGTATATATATCAAATGTAAAACAGGAGGAGAAAGAAAATTGGCGTAAGTATTTAGAATTGCTGCATTTACTTTGGGTAGGTATTGGGTTATTGCGAATGTTTGGTCGATTGTGTGCAAAAATACATTTTACCTGGGAAACTTATATCTGATTTTAAAACACGTTCGATATCTTCTTTCGTCAGCGATTGCAATAGAACGTCATCAAACGAAGATCTTGCCGTTCTGGCCAACAGTTGCATGTATTCCTCATCTAAGTTAAAGTATAATCATGCAATATTCTAGGGAATAATGGTAAAAGGTAGGGGGGTCTAGTTAAAACAACGTTATTTACACCACTACTTTATATCACGTATATGTAAGAGTGAAATATTTCAATAATTAGTCATTCTTATTTTTTAAGAAATCACTCAGAAAAGACTTTAATATGGCGAAATGGATTTCAACGTATCTAAAATACTGACATTTACTAGCCCAAACCCAAAATGTAACCTATTTATATTTACTTTAGCGGAGGAAAGCTCTGGTAGGTTGGGTTACTTTTTAATTTCGCTATGTGAACGTAGTTTCCAGTGATCTTTATTACAAAAAGTACATTAAACACTGACATCGAAAGGGAACTGGCTCGAAGGATTTACTATATCTATTACTCCTCTATCACAAGAACACTGATTCTATTTACTCATTAGACTAATGAATTATCTATTTCTTGTGGCAAGTCATTCTACTTTTTATTTAACCTTTAAATACAATGCAATATAGCTGATATCGCACATGCGCTCTGCGGAATAGTTCTGCCCATGAGAGTTCAATAATTTGCTTCCATAGGAATAAATGTCAAGGCACATTATCTTACAAGACATTGTCCGTGCCACATCAGAGGGCTTTAGAGTTGCGCGCGCATCACATTGTTGAGAAAAATGTCTAATATTACACTTCATGCATGGCCCTCCGATTGCTACGAGGATGCAACCAATAGAAACTAACCAAAACTAACCGAAGGCTTGCCCAAAATGAAGAAAAAAATACATAATATTAAAAAAAAATCACATCTTGCCACTGGAATCGAACCCGGGCGCCGTATCACAGACACAACATCTAACGACTGAGCTACGAGACCAGGTGACAGCAATTCGCTAGACCTTAAAGATATGGTAATTGTCAACAATGTAATGGGCGCGCAACTCCGAAGCAGTCTGATGTGGTACGGGAAACGTCTACTCATTATCTCTAAGAAGTAAGTGTATGGTTCCATTCCAATTCAGGAAACAAATAAAAGCTGCCTACTAGGTCCTATGACCGACTTAGGTCGACTCATGTAAACGCGCCTTTACACTCATGAAAACTCATTTCAAAACTGACACCCAGCGTAGAGACCTGGAGCGGAGATTTGATTGGTTTAAAAGCAAAAGCGAGAAAGCGACAATCTTGCCTAATTTCTGGTCACCTTTTAATTGTTGCCTTTTAAGTTTAAGTTGCTCTGTTTTCGATGAATAGATATAAATTATATAGAATTGCTATGCTCCTATAAGCTCGTCTGAAGATGATGTGGTAGAATCCATTCCATGAAGACCTGATGTACTAGACAACAAGAATTAGTAATTATCAGCGACGACTTCAATGCTAGGAATGGGCAAAGGAAACCAGACGATATTGGATAATACGGCATAGGTAATGGAAATGAGAGAGGAAAGATGTTGGCAAACCACCTGAATAATGAAAATATATCATTTCTAAATACTCTATTCAAAAAGCCTAAGCAACGAAAATTGATATGGCGAAGCCCAAACGGAATCGACTATATACTCTTCAACAGTAGTAAAATATGCGCAGATGTGAATGTCTTAAACATATTCTATACTGGAAGTGACCACAAGCTAGTAAGGGCAACCTTTAAATTTTTTAACATCATAAACGAGCGAAGGACACTTCAAAACCCAAAATCCAACTGGATATCTTCTAAGACAGAGAAAAGGAATGCCAAAAAGACCTGCAAGCGAGACTAGCAATATTGGAAACACTGCACTAAATAACAAAACACATAACAAAACCATTAATGATATTGTGTAATGTAAAATCAAAGTAAGATAATGTAAAAAGCGATATGTCTTCTTGAATTGAGGTATCTCTTTTTTTAAACGTAGGGGCCTCAGCAAATGTTGGGGTACAACGTTTTAGGAGAGAGGGCATGTATGAAACACTAAAACATTTAAACTGCTAATTTGTCCCAAGGTTAAACTTGAACTTGAAAAATATTATGTAAAAATTCGAGACAAATTAGCTGAAAAAATATGCTCCCGTATAAAAATCACAGAGATTCGAAGCTTTCTGCCAATACCATTGAACTGATGAAAGAAGAACAAGAGAAGATAAAACATCAGAAAATCGTAAAGAATTAAACACAAACTAGCCAAGAAAAAATACTCAAATATATAAGAAATCACAATACTAAGATGGTAGACGAAACTGTCAGCCAAAATAGCAAAATGAAAATATTACGCTCAAAACTGTCAACGCGGAAGGAAAAATAACGAAAATACAGAATCAAGGAAACGTAATAGTACAAAACAAAAAATACATTAGCCAAGGCATCGAAGTATTTGACATAAATCTGTACTCCACTGCACTAAAACAAACTTATAATAGGAAAAATATATTAAACGTTGGATTGGAAACTAACAGATATAACTAAAGATAAAATCAGAAAGAACAACAAATGTCCGGGAGAAGATAAAATCACCACAGAAATGTTAAAGCTTGAAGACGCCATCGAGCAATTATTGAATAAATGCATTCACAAAGGAAATATGTCTGAGAAATACCATAACTAAAGTCATTCTTCTCTTTAAAAAAGGTGACAATATCAACTGTATAGACTGTATCGCTTCTATCACACCTTTATAAATTCTACACTTTTATAATACCTAACATATTGAAAACAAAACTGGATTTCCATCAACCTGTGGAACAAACCGCCTTCAGAACAGGTTTTAATACCATAGATTAGATACATATCATCATAACCTTGACAGATAAGTGCACATAATATAACGCCCCAATACATTTGCCCATCGTCGACTTACGAAAGGCCTTTGACTCCGTAGACACAGAAGCTGCATTAGGTTCCCTAGCAAATGCAAGAATTGATTGTATATATTATTAAAGATATATATAAAAACGCCACTATACATATCGATATTGAGAAATCCAGCACTACAAATAAAACTCTGTAAAACAAGGCGATGCCATCCATATCACCCAAACTTTGAAAAACCTAGAATGGTATAAAAAGGGCATTAACAACCTACTAAAATAACTTAATATTTGCAGATGACATCGATCAGAAGAACTAACAGATTTATAATTAAAGATAAAATCAGAATAGGGCTAACTCGAAGAACAACAAATGTCTGGGAGAAGATATGCTAAAGCTGGAAGGAAAATCTTTAGGAGACGCAATCGTGCTATTATTGAATAAATTTACAAAGGAAAAATGTCCAAGGAATATTATAACTAGAAAGTCGGTCTTCTCTTTTAAAAAGATGATAATACTAACTTAGGGAATCATAAAGAGTAACGAAAAAAAAAAGGGGGACGACATACGAGCCATAGCCAGCAGGCAGTGGATGAGGACAGTAAAAACAGGGGAGAGTGGAAAATTATCGAAGAGACCTACGTCCAGGAGTTGACAAATACGAGTTGAGAAAGGATAATAGAAGCTATTTTCTTATCCCTCATGCAACAATCTTTAAACAGGTAAGTATATATCACTTTTTATTCACGCTTTTTTTGTTCAGTATTGAGATGTTTATAGATATGAAATTATTGTTAGTAATTATCGTTCGTACTCTCATTTCTGGAATGTCCCTCGTATCTATTAAGCGTATATGGAGGAATCGAGCCAACGATTTCGACAAACAAAAACTACAGCTATTTTTATCTTTAAATAACCTTGGGCAATATGGTTTGTTAATTCGTTTTGCAAATAATTGAGATAAACTTTATAATCATTAGGTAAGTCGATTAAAAATCATAATTTTACAGAAAAAATATCTTTTTGAGACATAAATGTGACTGAGATAGATAGACTGTCGAATAAAATACAATAGGATTTTTGACTAAATTAAAGTTAAACATTTAAAAAAAATTAATTATTTTGATAATATTCTCACGATATATAAAAAGCCTTTTTTGCTTGCTTTGCAAATGTTTCAAAGCTTTTTTTATGGTATGAAATAAACATGTTATACTTAGGTGTTCCACGTGTTGGAACTGGCTACTTGTATTTTATTATCTGATGCACGTAACTGAAGGTCTAATTTAAGATTAAGATTAATAATACAATAGCAGATTAGTGGCTTAATTTTTAGAAAAATTAAATTAGGCGTTTAGCATCTGATGTCTAAGTTATAAAAACATAATTATAGCCCAAGAGGACCAAAAATGTCGTTATTCGACAATAACTCATTCTTGATAAAAGTTTCTGCTTCCCGAAAAAATACGGTGAGCGAAGAGGATTTTGGACTTTTTATTTTTTTTATCGCCGTTACCTAAAGTAACATTTTTCCAAATGTTTTGGAAAATCAAAAACGTGCCTTTATTTAACGTGTGAAATTAATTTTTTATTTAACATGTTAAAATCTAAATTTTAAATTACGACTTTATTAATAAGTATTAGGAGCATTATAAGGAAACATAATTAATAACGAATTCACCTAAATAAATGAATAAAGAATGCAATGAAACAGGATTAAGAACAAATTCAACTAGTTAAGCTATTGTTATAAACTATTTGAAATTTATTTGAATGATCTATTAGTAACGTTATTAATGTTTATTCCAGAAATTTCACTTATTTATGTTAATTTGATTGAAACTTCATCGATATTAAATTCAGGTGCAATCGAAGGTATAATTTCAGAGTATAATCGAAGAAATAATTACATTTGAAGGCGGAATATTTTCAGTGACACTTGAGCTATTATTTTGAAAAATTTTATATGAAATTTTCACTTTTTTTGATGCTGTCTTTGATGCAGCCTTCAGCGACGGCCAATGATTTCCATCCTCCATAGCGTTTAAGGGTAAGAATATCAGCTCAAGAACTAGCCAATAAAGATGCTTATCATCTTTTAAAACTCTGCCCAGTGTATTGCTCCGGATTTTGTAATCCTGAATATGTGGCAATTGTACTAGGAATTTTTGAAAACTGATTAATACCTACAGTTTGAGCGATACTGTACGAATAATTTATTGCGTTTAACATTAGCAAGATGCAGAGCAGTATATTTTTCATAAAAGTCAAGTAAATTTACTCCATGAACGCCTGTGCCAATAAATGTAAATTTTCCTTGAGTATGTGTTTTTGAATCAGATGTTTTAATTACCACAGATTCTACTTTTTCGATATTATCTGTAATCATATTGTAAAGCTCTTCTTGCCCAAAGGCACCAGCCAAACTCAGTATTAACGCAACCTTTGACAGTAAGAAAATTTCGTCTGATGCCTCCAGTAAAAACCCTTCAATCTGCTCTAGAATGCTGGTATTCTTTGATACTTGCCAACATCAATATTCTTTCCACAACAACGTCTCCGAGAAATATGCTGGGGGAACCGACTCCGACGTTATATTACTAACATTTTTCTATTTACAGCAAGTTGTAAATGTCTCCTCATATGCCTTTTCATAAAGTTTTCTTGATTTGCTGAGTAGCAGATCCAGAAAAACATCATCTGCTAGCTTCCGGATTTCTGGAAGAATATCAGAAATATCGTAAAATCTCCTTAATTTTACATTAAATCCCATCTGATGACTCTTCAATACCAAACAAAATCCTAAATTACTATAATTCCGTCAATTAAGTATTTTATCCCATAAAACTAAGCACAAACACAATTAAAGGATCAGGAATAAACTTTTGCAATGCCCCAGTGGCTCCAGGAATTTCTGGTCGATAGCAAAGGTAGTAAGTAATAACTTTACAAAAACGTCTCTCCCACCTTTGACAGACGAACGCTGCATCACGGCGACTACAGCCAAGGAAAAAGCAAACATGCTCGCCACATTGTTTTCATGTCACTCTATCTTAAACGTTCCCCAAGGCAAGGCTCTCCCCGCCATATCGACCATCAACACTACCATGACAGAAGTTAAG
>MU183077.1:234601-256324 GCA_016904865.1 Pissodes strobi | reverse complement strand
ACGACACGTAACCTTTTAATATTACAAATATATTTCCGGCACCTAATCATGGACGACTGACTAAATTGGAGCGGAAATTCTGTAAGGAAAATGTTCAGTTGCATCATTTAAAAAAAAATGCCTAATAGACAAACATGTATCCCAGGACCGTATTGCCAATTAGAAAGCTTGATCTTGTCAGTAGGTAAGGCAGATGCGAAATTTAAACAGTAATAAGACAGTAATATCTTCTCCGATCGTCTTTAATATTCCGAATTAGCGCTGCTGCTTGTTTCCCGTGTGCTCGATAACTCATTTATCTTTATTCAACTGGTGCAGTCAGTAGGATAGAAGAAAAAGCAAATTATTTATGGGTCACATAAACCTACACTACAATCAACAGAACTGAAATACCTCGGAAGAACGTATCGAGTATTTTTTGAAGGCACTTCTAATGAAATAAACAATTGATAAGATTCATGTAATTAATGAGCCGGATCATCAATCACCTCCCACAACAGCAGTAGTTTTCAGACTTTAGTTTCGTTAAAGAAATCAAGAATCAGATGTAATTATGGCGGCCTTCAATGCCAAACTGAAATGCTTCAACAACTGGAAGGTTTGTTCAGTGTTACAATCAAGTCACCAAGGCGTCGATACATTCCAATTATGAGGTTATTAATTGTGTCTTGGGTTAAATTGACCCATTCTTCTTGAGCGGAAATTATGAGCTCCTGGCGGATTTTAGGCGGGTTATTTCTTTGATTTATGAGTCTCTTCCAACGCTGAATCTAGTCATGAATCTCATAATGATCGCCTTTGTTGTAATAAAGCCAATAGGAAAATGGTGAAATATAGAGAGAACTGTCAATTTATATCATTCGTATTGAAAGTGACAAAAATGCCTGGAGCTAAAATTTCTGCTTTTGATAGGGCCAGAATTATCGTTGGGAACCAGGAGTATCTTTCAAGGCCGTATCTTTCAAGGCATCAAATTGCTGATGATATGAATATTATTACCACTTAGTGGTACGATATAGCGATTTGAAGGACCTGGTGATGTTGCCCCTTGTCCTAGATCCGGTCGTCGAAGACAAGATCGCTATATTATTTAGTATGCTAGGAGAAATCGCTTAGCATACATATCTTGCGTTAATATCAAGCCGGACAATATTTAGGAGGCTTTTAGATGCCGGATTATAACGGAGTTATAATCCAGCATTTAAAAGTCAGCATGTGTGTGTAGAGTTCCACGACTAAATTTGGAACACAAACCTACTGCAGTGGGCTCGAGGGTACCAAAACTCTGATGATCCGATGATAATCGGAAAAGAGTTTGAAGGGAGCCAGGGTGACAAAACCGGTTAAATACACCAGCTCTTTCAGTTGATCCATATCAAGAAGGTACCGAAATACTTTGGAGAGGCATTATGTGCAATGCTCGTACAGAGCTCATTCATGTACCACAAACAATGAATGCTTATTTTTATGTGGAAAATATTATAGGACTATTCAAAATACTCTGGATGAGGGTGCTATTACTCATTTGGACTACATTATCCCCAGGCACAAATATAATAGAACACGTTTGAACTTATCTTAAGAGAGTCATCAAATAAATAATCTGCCAAGAAACCGCCAGACGCTAATAATTGCCGCTCAAGAGGAATGGACCAATTTAACCCAAGACACAATTATTAACCTCATAGGACTTCCGTTTCGTCTTCGGTCGAGTCAACACGCGTTTTGTACCGGCTCTTTTGTCGCCGTTTTGGGTGAACACGTGGCTATCGTTCAGTGACCGTGGTTTCTCCCCGAGGAAGAATCGGGTATCCTAGCCAGAGAAAATCCCCATTCACCCTGGTATCCAGGCCGGTGTGAACCAGATGTTCCCTTGGGATCATTTATGTCTGTGCCTGCAAAGATTCAGCTCACAGCTACCACTATACTTGGTATTAGCAAATACACACCTTTGTATCGCTGCAGTTTTTAGTGTGTTTTTATGGGTTAATAGTGGTCGAAAAATTTAGTTATTGTTATGGGGATAGTAGTGGCGGTAAAAAATCGGTAGTGAAATTTTTTTTAAAAATTTTAATGTGGAAAGGCGAGAAAATAGAAGTTTTTCACTGCCTACAGTTAAGTTATCAAGAGAAGATATCGATAAAATCATTGGAATTTCAACCGTAAACAACGCGACGAACACAGATGCTGATAAGAGAACAATCAATGATATGGTAAATACAGGCAAATCCAATATACGAGGAACATGCAATATAGAAACGGTAACTTTGGCAAATAAAAATAATGAAAGAGACAAAGATCAGGAGGAATTTTTCAATTGTCCTTTTAAATCTAGTAAATCTGTCTTACGCACACCACCAACTGGAAATAATAAAATAATGGACCCAATGGAAAATATGGAAAATAATTTTAAAGGAAACTCCACAAAAAGACCTAGGTCAGAAAATACGCCAGAGAGGGAAAACAATGAAGAAAATATTATCAAAAGGCAATGTTCGGAGGTACAAACAAAACTAGAAAGCCATCAAGATACAAAATTAACTGATAATGTAAAACTAAATATTGAAAGTATGATATCTCAAGTTTTCTCGTCTCTGGATATTATCCAAGAAACGGAACAAAAAGTAGGCCAGATTTTGAAAAGAGGAGATTGTGAAATATTGAAAAGTGCAACAACAAACATACATAAATGCTTAACTCTTATGATACACAAGATAGGCCCATTGGAAAAAGAACTGATTATAACTCAACAAAAAAAGCCCCGAAAAAATCATAACATTTAACGAAAATGAAGTGCAAATAAAACAAAATAAAAAAATATGCTAGTGTGAGTGCTATAAATGTAAATTATGCACCTTATTCAACAGAAGATATTCCTGCAGGAAGTACTACTTGGGCAACACCAAATACAGATAGAAAATTAGAAACTATTGTAAAGGTAAAAGACAAATGATTCTCGAAATACTCTTCAGCAGCAACTTAAGTTACATATATCGACGAAAAATGTTGGTAGTCTCAAAAATATTAAACATTTAAAAAATGGCGCTGTAGTTCTGGAAAGCCATAATGAAGACCAACAAAAAAAACATAAAAATGTGCTTGGAGGAAAAAATGATATAGTTATAAGGGAATCTTTAAATATGGACCCAATGTTTATGGTTACGGGGATTGCAAAGGGCATTGCAAATGAAGCATTTTTGGAAGATATCGTAAGACTTAATGAAGAAATAGAAACAGAACTGGGGTATTGCGTCGGTGATAAAATAAAAATTATTGCAAAAAAGCATTGTAAAAACATACAGAAAGAAAACTGGATCTTGCAAGCACCACCAGAAATATCTAAATGGTTTTTAAAAAAACAGGTGATTAATTTCGATCTGGTTAAAGTATATGTGCAGGAACATTTTAACTTAGCTGTATGCTATAATTGTGCAGGTTTTGGGCATGTTGCGAAGTATTGCAAACACAAAAAATGCTGCCATAAATGTGGAGGTGAACACCATGGGACAGAGTGTACAACAGAAGAGTGGAAATGCCCTAACTGTACAAAACTAAAATATGAAGAAGACCTATGCCACCACTCTGCTCGAGATAGTAAATGCCCAGTATTACAAAGGAGATTAGCTCAATTCCAAAGTCATATTAATTATACCTCAACAAATTTTTTATAAAAAATTTAGAAGATAAGAAAGGAAACAACTGTAGCATAATCCATCAAAATGTATCATAAATAGGAAATGCAGTGGATCGGATAAACAACATGTTGCTTACCCAGGATGAGTGTTTGGTGTTATGTGTTACAGAGCACTGGAAATCCCATGAACAATTAAAACAGCATTCAATAAATGACTTTAAATTAGTGTCCATGTTTTGTCAAAAAGAAGGTAAACATGGGGGATCAGCAATATACAGTAAAAAAACATTTTAAGTGTAAACCATGTGAAAGAGTGACTTCCATTTCAGTTAGTGGCATAATTGAGTTAGCAGCTGTTCAGTGTGTTTTAGGGACTGAGAAAACTATAATTGTAAGTGTATATAGACCACCCTCAGGCAATATGGATATATTTTTGAATAAAATAGAACAATCACTAATCAGTATATTTCATGAAAACAAATTAATTGTGATTTTGGGGGACTTTAATATAGAAATGATTAGGGATAATCCTGATTTATGTTCATTAATGGCCTCATTTAATTTAAGTCCTACAATTTTTGAAAATACAAGGGTTGCAAAAACTCTGCCAGTTGTATAGACAATATTTTTACAAATTCAGACATGTGGAGGCATGTACAATTGAACATTTTATTTCGGATCATGCTGGACAAAGAATTGTGTTTGAAATTACAGAGAAACAAGATCAAAAGGCTAAACATGCACGCATTTTTTTCAAATGAAAATAAACACAATTTTTTGTCTTGTATTGAAGCTGAGAAATGGACGGAAGTCTATAGTATTGATAGGGTTGATGTAAATACTCAGTGGGATATTTTTATGCAAATTTTTAAACATTATTTTGATCAGAACTTTCCTCAAAAAAAGATATATAATAATTCTAATAAATCAAAACTAAAACCAGAACCTAATGAGGAACTTAAAGAATGTAAGCGCAAGTTAGAACTGTATTTAACCCTGTCACAATACAACAATATTTTTAAAGAGGCATTTATAGATGAAAAAAAAATTATGACAAAATATTAACTAACTTGCGGTCCGAGTCATATGAACATCGGGTTAAAAAGAAATTAATGGAAGGGATAACAAATTAACCAGTATAGAAGTTGAAGGGAGTTCTGATAATAGCGGGTAATTATAATAGTTATTTATTGTCTATAGTGCCGACATTATTAAAAGACCTAGCTGATATTCCTTTTAAATGTAATGTAAGTACAAATAGAAGCTCTATGTTTATTAATCCAATTTCACCCACAGAAATATGTGAAATTGCTCAATCTTTAAAAAGTAAGCTCAGTAGTGGCGTAGATGAAATCCCAACAACTATTGTTAAATTAACTGTTGATAAAATAAAATATGTTTTGTGCTATATTGTAAACAACTCGTTCACTTCTGGGGTGTTTCCAGAAGAAGAAATAGCATTAATTAAGCCTTTGTTTAAAAAGAGCGACCCAACAGTACTTGACAACTACAGACCGATTAGCCTGCTGCCCAGTTTTTCTAAGGTATTCGAAAAGGCAATGAGTAACAGACTTTAAGATTCTTTAAAAAAATATAATTTATTTAGTAAGTCACAACATGTGTTTATTAAGGGAAGATCAACACAAACAGCTTTGTATAATTTTGTTCAATTGATATTGGAATGCTTGGAGGATGGACAGGTGGCAGTCGGAATGTTTTTAGACTTGTCAAAAGCCTATGACTGTTTAGACAGGGAGCTTCTATTTAAAAAACTAGAAATATATGGAGTTAGAGGTCATATTTGACTGGTAGGAAACAATTAGTAACTGTCGCGAAGGATGGTAAAACTTCTAGGTCCGATATGTTGGAAAATAATATAGGAATAGCGCAGGGCAGCATATTGGGCCCAATACTGTTTATTATATTTGTAAATGATCTTTCGAATTTAATAACTCCTAATAACGGTATTATTAATTACGCAGATGACACAAATCTTTTAGTAGGTGGCAACAAAAGTCACGAGATACTGGACCGAGCCAAAAACTTTCTGTTGATGGCAACCGAATGGTTTAATAAAAACAAATTAATTCTCAACAAAGATAAAACCAACATAATCTGCTTTAGAACTAAGCAATCTAATTTTATAAGGCCAACACACTTACCATTTGAAACTAGGGATCTTGAGATTTCAAGTGAAGCTAAATTTTTGGGTTTAAAGATAAACGAATTTTTAGACTGGTCAAATCATATAGATGGCTTGGGTAAGAAATTAAACTCCAATTGCTTTGCAATAAGGATCGTTTCCAAATGTATATGAACAATGGGACCCTTAAAGTAATTTATTTTGCAAATTTTGAGGCAGTTGCAAAATATGGAATCATATTTTGGGGTGGCAATAGTAAAATCCAAGATATATTTGTAATTCAAAAGCGGGTTATTAGAATTATTACAAAAATGAAATATTTGGAAAGCTGTAGAGGTGTGTTTAAACAATTGGGAATTATGACTGTGTATACGTTGTATGTATATGAATGTTTGATGTTTTACTTTAAGAATAAAGAGTTGTTTTTGTATAATATAGATCATAGATATAATACCCGGTCTCTAGATATTTATTACCCTAAACATAAGTTAACATTAACAGAAAAGTGTCCCCATTATATGTGTGTTAAGTTATATAATAATCTCCCTGAATGATTAAAGACAATTGATAAACAAAAACTTTTTAAAAGGGAAGTGAAAAAACTATTATTAAACATAGAACCATATAATTTAGGTGAATTTTACACAAATTTGTAATTGGTGAAATTATTTATTTGTTTCTGTGTCTGTGACGATGTTTCACTTTGTATTACCTTGTAAACAATTTGAAATAAAGAGATTTATTATTATTATTATTATTATTATTATTATTATTATTATAATTATAGGTATACTCGACACCTTGAAGGGTCAAAAAATATAGTGCCACCGATTCAATACTGCAAAGAGGAGGGTGTGGGGTGGAATGGAACAGTGGACTATGACTGAAAATAGATGCCCTTAGTTGGGCGATCCGAAGCACCTCAGTTTCTGGGTGAATGCCGTCCAGCGAAGCCCACATGTAAAGCAGCAGCAGCAGCAGCAGCAGCAGCCGCATAACCTCATAATTGGAATGTTTCGAAGCATTAGTGACTTAATCGGAAGTGGAGGTGGCAACACAGTCACATAATATTGATCCAGTTCTTGTCGTTTTTGCAAATGTTTTCATTTTAGTATTATCACTTTGTCTGCATGCCTTACAAAGTGTTAATCAAAAAAAAATTAAAACCAGTACCTTGGACGACTTTTCAAACTTTTTGGACAGAAATATCAAATATTTTTTACAACCCATTCAGATAGATGGGGGACGCAATAATTTTGCCGGTGAGTGTATTTGCAAAAGTTTTGAACTGGATGGAAGCTGTAAAACCAGAGCTCAACATGTTACGGCTCAAAATGTAGGGTAGTAGGGAGGAATCAAGCTCTAGAATTGCTCGAAACAGTTAGTCCAGGAATAATACGTATGAAAGGACTAGCTTAGTCATGTATGTGATGTCCTGGTATCGGCAATGATATAGAGTAGCAAATCACAACCAAATACAAACCGATTTGCAAGCCTTGCAGGAAAGAAATATAGATTTGTGTTTCTTCCATGTGGGTAATTATTCTAAACAACAAAAATCCAGGTATTTGCCCAGTACGACTGTATAAAAAGTGTATGTGCAAGATATAAAAAGTGGCTCTGTAAAACGACATCGGAGCTTTTAGCTATCTCGTAGAGATGATGCTCCGTTTTGCATATTGGCCATATGAACATTCATATTAGCATATCCATATCCATCTTCCTGAATTTTCGAGAAACTGTCAAGGTTTATTATAGGAGTCATTAATTAGAATCAAGAATGCTTATGCATGCATGAATGCCTGTGCGCACGTAATAACGAATATATTTTGTTGAAAATATAATTAATTTGTTAACTCTAATAGTACCTGTTTATGTTTTTCAAAAAACGTGCCCTTGTATATGTGAAGATTTTTCACTTAAACATATTACTAAGGGCTCTCATGAAGATGGGTCCTTTCACACTCATCTACACTTTGTCTACGGGCATTCGCCAAGATTCACCATTAAAAAAAATCACCAAAAGTTGTTTAAAATACGATTTCCGGCGCTTCATTATTGCGATTCAGATGTTCTTTGTTTGGAATTTTTATTGAGAATTTTTATGAAAAATCATATTATCGGCTAAATGGAGCTCAAAGTGAAAAATACGACACGAGGCAAATTCTACTCCAGTTTTACGCAGCCTTAGAAGCTTGACATTAAACAAATTAAAAAGTTATTGGCGTCCAAATGTTTTGAACAAATATTTACTCCCAGGACGTACGCACGCACGCCTCTGGTGAAGCTGTCAATGATTTTTATAGTCAAAATCTGTTCTTCAACAATCAGCAACGACCGACGCGACGTCTCGTCTCTTGTACCGGGGTTTGAGTGGAAATTTTTTTAACATTTTTAAGTGACGAATCTCCACATAAGATGCAAGCTCGTAGTTGAAGATAAGCCCATAGAGCAAATGATGCAGTTCAAATATCTTGGCATGGGCATGTTCAGCGGGTACGACCCAGCAAAAGACCTAAGAGGTCAAATTAACAAATCAGCCGTAATAGGATAGTAAGATTAAAATCTACAAAGCATGCATAAGACCCATCATGACACACGGAACAGAAATACGAGAAGATACCAACTACGTGTAGCTGAAATGAAGGTGCTGAGAACGATAGCAGGCAAAGCCACAAGAGACCGCATAAGAAACATCGACATTAAAGAGCAATACGGCATACAGGACATCGTAAGATGGGGAAGGCAAAGAAGAAGAGAATGGTACAACCATGCAAGAAGGATGGCCGAAGACAGACTACCTCGAATAACACTAAAGGGGAAACCAGCAGGCAACCGCCCACCCGGAAGGCCACCGAAGAGATGGAAAGACAGCTGGCAGTCCACATCACAGGAAATGTTACGACGGCAAGCTTGGAATTAACAGATCATCTGATCTAATACAAGTAGAAGGAGAAGAAGAAGAAGAAGATCTTCACATAAGAAATGACACATGTTTTTACCTTTCGGTATCTATTGCGTTTCGATGAGAAGCCCAAGTCAATGAGTAATCGCGGCTAAATGATTATTTCGGAAACGTGAGGAAAATGCATCTATAATATCTAATTATCTGTTTATCACTTACTTTGTATTTAATTGTCGTTGAATTTGTAGTTTCTTCTCAATCTGCTCGATAGGAAATTGAGGCACTTCATAGGGTGCTGAGATTTCATTGGGCAACTCCGGCTCTGTGTCTGGAAAAGGGCCATTTCCAATGAAAGAAGATGGACTCTCGTTACCTGAAACGATATAAAACAGATTTAAAATATCTTTTTGAGACCTTTATGAAACCCAATAAAAGAATATCAAAAAATTAACAGGTTTGACTTATACAAGTAGCTTAGTTACGTTACAACCTCCCATATGCATTATCAACGCCAATCATATTAAACGATATTGAGGCCAGTACATTACAATTATTATTAATAAACGTTAACAGCCATACCATGTTACATATTTAAATTATTATTTTATGTAGATAATGTGCGCCGATGAAAAACAAGACACAATGAAAATCCCAAGGGATAGGAAAGTGGAAAACCGTATTTGGATGTTAAGGAGAAAATATAGTTAAAAATGTAGAGACATTTAATATAATTTAATCTCATTAATTATCATTTATTTTATCACAATAATTCTCTTTTATAAGTCCTTTAAAAGTTGGCACAGAAAGCAAACAGTATGCAATATTAAATCTATTAATATATGATGCAATACAGTAAGAAAAACAATGTGAGCGGAAATATCAACAACTTTTTCCGAACGAATGTGAACGTTTGTTCAGTAAACAATTAGCTAAGATAGTGCCAAAAAAAATTAATTATTAGCGTAACTGAATCTTTATCAACCCCGCCCGTCGCTAATGCTTTGTGCAAATATGTTTTAATTAAATAATATATATTTTCACACATTATCATGAAAATCCCTGCCAATGGAATCGATACTTTCCGATCACATATTTTCCACTCCACCTTTGGATTGAAAAATATGAATTAAAAGCAAAATTGTATACCTGGAACCCAAAAAACAAGAAACGATGTGACAGTTATTTTTAGTTAAACACCCCAGTCACAGGAAAAGTGTTCCTTTTTACCCCAAAACGTCTCAAATAAGACTCGAGCTAGAAGCTGTCAGGTAACTCCCCTACCTCTCTTTTTCGTTGAGAATTTTGACCGCTGGACCCCAAACACCCTGCAAATGACATATCGTACGATAATGTTAATTCCATGTTCCATGGGCCTTCTCTGACTTTTTAGAAAAATCCTCTGTAGTTATTTACATTGGGCTCAATATTACGGAAAGGTGGAAAATGAGCTAGAAAAAAGGGTATTTATTACACTTTTCTTTTTTTACGCGAACTTAATTAAAAGAGACCTAGATAAAATAAATAAAGGAAATCAAATTTTTTTTAGAAACCGAGGATCTTCGGTGCTTTACTATTTACTTCGTATATTTCTTGTAAAATAGAAATGAGATTTTGTAAAATAACTTAATTTTAAAATTACCTTCACTATTAGTTAAATTAAGACCACTGTCCGCCGATTGGTCTATAGGATCAGATATTTTATTAAAAAACATAACATCAATTTTTCTTAGACGAAAACTGGCCGATGGATTATTACAAACTGACCAAACGAACTCCGCTTCTATATCATCTGAATTAAAGTATTCCGTTTGACGTAATATTGAAGCAAAAATATTTTGATTAAAATACGTTAATACTCTTTCGAAAGCGAACGGATACTAAAATTAAAATAGATAAAATATATGGTGTCACAATATTTTCATGGGCATCCAGACAGTTACTCCAAAAACGGGTAGACTGTCAATGTATAGTGGATGCTTTTACACTACGGATTTTTGTACATTGTCCCATATAAACCCAGTAGGGCACTTAAATTCTGCCTTTTGAGCATATTTTTGTGAAATAAATTGTGTTGATTGCCTTTTGGTGATAAATATTTGTCTTATACGCCACTTGATTTTGTCCAGGCCCAGGGCAGGGTATAAACTAGGCGAAAGTACATCCATCCCACACTTTCCTTATGGGTCTTAATTAACAAAATAGAAATGCACAAAAGTGACAAGTAATGGGCGGAGGTAGATACGCGAGGGAGAACGCTTGACAACCCTTGTCTGTTTCGAAAATGTCGGGAAAATAGACTTTTCAGGGAAAATGTAAAAACATCGATTTCTAAGTAAGAAAAGAAAATTAAAGTGTGTATTTTTTCTCGGAAAGTAATTTTCTTAGAAAAGCCTATTACTTGACTCACGCAAAAAAACTGTATTAGAAGGCTCTGTGGAAATGATTATGCCTTTTATACAGGGGGAGCTAGTTGAATTTAAACTTTTCGCCACTTCAAATTTTGACACGAATCATCACTTAATGTTTTATTACTGGAAAACCGAATATTCTGAAGTAAACATTATTATTATGTGAAAAATACTTGTATTTCATAATATTAATATCGCCTTATTGAAGTTTTCAGTTCAGTCCTGTTGCCTTAAGCACACACCATATTTTTCTCATTTCCATAAGTGGCCCACTTGGCTTTTCGGCGACCACTTCCGAAATTGAGACAAAAAAGCACAGTTAACTTGGCCGGAAAGTGCGTTATATCACACGCATGTTGAAAAATCTTTCCACATGTGATTAAAAGAGGATCAGCACTAGGGTTGAAATAGTTGTTTACGTAGCAAGTGTGGAAAGTGGTATTTTTATGCCCGTGTTAGATACAACATTTTTCTACGAGCTATGTATTTCAAATTTAACAAAAAAATTAATAATAACAAAATATTTATCTATGAAAACGGCTTACTTATGGCAATTTTGTTTTTCAAAAAAGTGTGCGGAAAAGTAATACTTCTAACAGAACAATATGCCTTTTTTTATGATACGTGGTCTTAAGAGCAAATTTGTATCAAGCATTAAGCTTAAACTTTGACTCTCATCTACAAAAGGGATTCATATGCGCATAGTATGCTTTAAGCATTGAACCACTTCACCTTTGCATTACCCCACAATAAAACCATGGACCTTATAAAATTTATTTTTAACAAATGATTAACAAACCTTTTAAGAAGAGTGTTAAGGTCCTTACTTCTATCAGCAAAGTTAGCCTCACTTGGGAAAATTTGAAACATATATACTAAAAAGAAAAGTGGTTCCAAAATACTGCCTTGAATTACTCTAATTGAAACATTAAGAGAAGTGGATCTAGTTTTATCGACACGCATACACGTTGTGAGTGATTGAAATGAAATTATTAATTGCCTAGCGGAATGTAAGAATCTACGGTGCAACAGTCTAATTAGAATTTCATGACTAAGATATTCAAAAGCTTTAGTGTAATCTAGAAGAGCAAGAGCAGATACTTCATTATTATCACGAGCACGAAGCAGATTTTCGATTATATCCGCGATAGCCATGTCAAAACTATATCCTGATTTGAATTCAGATTGTTTCGATCGTAAAATGTTGAAATAAAACCGCGAATATAGCGCTCGAAATTTTTTTCCAAAATTCATATGTGAGGAAAACGAGGCGGAAAAGTACTACTTTTTGCACTCGGAAAGGTGTACTCTCCGTATGCTCGTAGGAAAAGTTGATTTCAACATCCGTGGGATATTAATCGTTTTCTTAAGAACCTACAGAGTGCTTTATGTGTCATTTTCATTATAGGTCAAAGAAAAAATAGAGCACATTATTCGTGTGAAAGTACGTTTTCAACATCGAAGAATTTCTTTAAAATCTTGAAATTAGTGAAATATAATGATAAGTTTCGGAGGCAAATCTGCCTCTATTCACAGAAATTAAAATTAAAAACTAAAAATGGGAACCACCTTAAATATCAATATATGACGCTAGATATGCTTTTAGTAAAAAGTTTTTGTTAATTTCTCAATAATTGGTGTGAGCAGTATGTCTTGACATTTTAAATTTTAATCTTCAGATTTTAATTTAAATTTTTAAAAACGAGGTGCCTTCGAGATACAAGCCATAAAGGACTACGTTTTGAAACCAATAAATTTAAGCTTACCTGTAAAGTATGTTTAAAACCAAAGAGAAGTTTAAGGCTTCACTAGTAATAGGTAATCTTGAACCATTACTAGGTTTAGAATATTTAGAACTTACCATGGCTAGTGAATCCGTGGGTATATGTTTTTCAGAAATTTGGGCTTCGTTAGGATCAATATATTGAACTAGAGTCAGCCACAGAATCGAGTGCCAAAAAATGTAAATATTTACCACCAAAATATTAATGCGTTATCGCCAACAACAATATAGATTATTTCTCACATTGAATAACTTGTCCAGCTTTTAGCATTAGATTTATTCCTCCTGCCAACCACTTCCAGTTTGTGGACTATTGCTAATTTAACAATGCGTATAGTCATTTCGAAACTGGTCTAAATTCTTCTGGGCCAATTTCGGATTATTCGATTACGATATATAAATTGAAACTTCCCAACCTTTTCAATACTATCCAATTCAAACCACTAGTCACTCAAAAATAACCAAGACATATTAGTCCTTGAAACAGGTAAGGGAAACGGTGTTGTGCTTATAGACAAAGAAGAAGATGTGAAGACCAGTGACTTCTAGATGACCTTTAGAGTAATACAGGCGAATCATACAGATAAATTCAAGTGATATATTACCAACCTAATAAACGCCTTGAGACAATCAACATCTTAAATAAGTCAAGATGACTGATTAGTTGTTGAGATTACTCGTATTGTTATTATGACCATTGAGCTTAATACCCAAATTTGTATGGTGTTTGCATAAGCATTGGCTGTGCGAAGCTTTATAAAATATAATTTTTACAGAATGAGTTTGAGTGATAAAAATGCTATCAGCCCCTTGAAAGCTTAATTATTATACATAATTGACGTCCAATTTAAAAGTACAGAAAACTAATGCTAAATATCGGCACTTCCTAATTCCTAATTATAATGCTTCGACTATACCAATTAACTAAAACGATATTTCCAATACGAGGATAGGTTCTTAGTTAATTTTTATCGACAATAGAAGACATGCACAATAATGCATTTGATTATTAATAACGAGGTGAATACATTATAAGACTACACGTAACAATATGTCCTTAAAAAGTAAGAAGGCATAGCTGGAGGTAAGGCTATTCGGCTATTTATATGTCAATTTATTTATTTAGTTATTAAACTGTTATTAGTCATTTATTAGGCAGTAAAATACGAATAATTTTGGCTAGCACATTGGGCATCGGGCATATCGAGAGAATTGTTAATGTCAATATCCATACCCATACCCAGAATCATACAGGCAGCGCGTAAAATGTAATGGGAATGTAACTATTGCTATCAGGAAATTGTGAAAATTTAATTTAAAAAAAATGTTTCCGAGATAAAATTTAACTTTTTCTTTCATGCAAAAAGATGTTACTTGAATTTTTGTACGTTTTATCACAGCATATGAAACGACCGGCAATATAACATACTCAGCAGCGACTATGAAAAACAAATTTGGATCTGCAAAATGTTTATAATTTTATTGGATCAGAACCGTATTATTTATTATAAAACATACAATTCAGCAAATGAATGATTATAATGCTGATACTAAAAATATTTGTAAGGCAATTTGGTCTGGTGGGAGATGTTATTAACAACCATGTTTTAAGGATGCTCAATAATACAAATAATAGTTTATTAATTTCAGCAACATACTAAGTTTTAGATCTAGGTAGATATGTTTGCTGAAAATGTTCTCATATTTAAAAGCAGTCTATGCTAAAATGCCGTGAGCAGTATTCTGTAAGTATCAAAAAACGCAGTCCGAAGGTCGCCGAAAGCTGAAAAGGGGAAGCAAGCTCAGCAGTTGAGGCATTACCTCGAGGTAATGGTTGAGGTCGAAATGCCTCTGCCCTAAGGCGAAAGTGGGACTTCTCAGCTCGAAGGCGTAATGGCTTCTGGCCCCGGTAGTGAAATGTGAAATCCTCTCTGAGTTATGAGGGTGGCCTGGAACTCGGAAAGCCTCTCGTGCAGTGCGAATATCCCGATAAATCGGTTGTGTCAAGCACTAATTATGGGACTCAATTCCAGATCCCCTAGAAGGGTAGTATTAAACACAATACAAAAAGGTTGAGTCACCTAGAACTGCACTACGGCAAAACGCTTCCTCTCTTCCCAGTAGGTATTTCTAGAAGGACGAGAAAACGAGATCATCGGTTTCAATCAATTTGCCTTTGCATCTTCCACGGAATTAGAGAACAAACGTCAGTTCAGAAACAAATGCGTAGTGCCGAGAGCACTTGTCGAAGTGAAGAAATAGTCGATACGAGGAATAATTCTATGGTAATAAACGAGAACTAAAACGGCTGCGGAAGCAATAGCTAATGAGCTAAAATTATTTTTTTCAATAGACAATAGGAAATATTCTTAACGAAATAATAAACTTTTAAAAATCCGAATCGACAGCAACAATAATTATGGGAAAATAGCCCATTACTAATATTCAGGGCTACCAATCGAATATTACAAAACTTACATGATGCTACTTGCAAAGATAAATATAAAGAAGAAAGCACAAATATCAAAGTCCACAACTGTCGGTAAGAAGACGGAACTACAAAATATCCTCAAAATCCACTAAAATATAATAAAGTAAAGCAAACATTTACGATTGAAAGAAAATTAAAGATAAATAAGGGAAAACCACAGGGAAATATGTGAGGGATAGGCCCTAAATCCCTAGAGCACTATGAGAAGAACAAACAACAAGCAATCCGTGCAGAAATCAACAAGTCTTAGAAGAAAATAAGCAACAGGTATTAGTTTTTCACTATTGAAGAGAAAGAAAAATGTAATTATCAATTATTCTCGAATTAAGAGGTAAATAATAAAGCAGAAGCAGTATCTCAAAGCAAATCAGTGACCCCAACAAGTTAAAGCCACATCGGCCTGAGATTAGTAGTAAAATATTCAAACCGAAAGTAGTATATGAATTTGGCCAATCTAACGAGGATCAAAGGTAGAATAGAATAGACACGTTTTCTGCTTATTTAAATAAAAAAACGATTTTGTCTCACAGAATGCATTCCCGACTTGTCGGAAGGCATCGGGTGCTTTCGTTAGATTGCGTTCCTATTTTACCTATGTCTTTACCATGCAATGAATTGCTTAAAAGTGCTCTGGTGGTTCAGTAGTTAGGATGCTTAGACCTCTGGTTCGGCGGCCCGGGTTCGATTCCCGATAGTGTTTTTTTTTTAAATTTCTTAAGGTTATATTTTGTAAAAACAAATTCTTGATTTTGGGCAGGTCTTGGGTTAGTTTTAGTTACTTTTTGTTCGTTGTGCCCAGCAACGCAACAATTCGCTATCTCATTGACTACACGCAAGTGCTATGCGTGAAGTGTAGTATTAGGCATTCTAATGCAAACGTTACAAATGCAAACATTAAACAACGCACGTCAGGCGGTATCTGTGACGGAAATGTGTTTTGCAGGCTGTCTCTAACCGTTAATGTAAAACGTGTTCTTTCTAACGCCAGAATATAGGCAACCATTTCCAAATAAGTGGTTGCCTATATTCAGGCGTCACACAGCCTAAGGTGGCATTAGATTTTCATGTCGATGATGTCGATAGAGGATATGCTTACAAATCAGTGTCTCGAGTACTAGCAGACTCGCTCAATTTGTTTTATTTAGTTTCTTATGTAAGTACACCTGCAAAATAGATACACTGAAATCAAATATGTTGGGAAAGAACTAATTACAAAAGTAAGCGTCGAGTTTTTTTATTTGCCATCGTGCTTAAAACATCATTAGGATCCACTTGTATATCCCAGTGAATCAGTCTTTATTGCAATTTTCTAATGCTTGAAGTACTTCTGTCTTGTTTTCCATAGATGAAACTTTCTGACACCAAAGATAATATTCCACTTTTATTGCTGAATCGGAAGCATCGTCCATGTAATAAGCAGACCATGGGTCCACCATGTAGGCTTCTTCAGGGGAAGCGGCCGGCGCCTGGCAAAAGTATGTGAAATGCAGAAAAAACGGTTTAATTTTCTGAAAATCTGTTTTTAAGCTTATAACTACGAGTAGTTGGTCGATACATTGCAGACATATAGCTATTCTATAATAATCTTCAGGTAAGTTGGTGTTAAAATTTGCTCTTTGAGTTTGTTTATGACTGACTATAAATTGGACTTTTTCTGTCGCAACCAAAAGTGTCGCAGCCGCTGAAGATACTGTCCTTGTTTCTAGCAAAATGTCCTGCAAACTGGAAACAATACATTTAAAAAACTCAACAAAAACCAGAAGACTATGACTATTCGATGAAATGTGTATCACATAGTTTTAAAAGTCTTGTCTTTTTACTTTCAGGAAGAAGAAGAAGAAATTCGGTATCTCATTGACGACACACAAACAATTATACATAAAAAAATCCTTCTCGGGTTTGAATCAAATTAGCCTGAAAATTCTCAAACAGCTGCCCTTTGATCCCATTGAAATTCTGGCTTACCTAATAAATTGTTCATTTTCCAAAGGGATGTTGTTGTCTTCACTGGTAATTTCGATACACAATAGGGAAATGATAACTCTCTGGCAAGCTTTCGGCCTATTTCACTCTTGTCAATATTTTCGAAAGTGATAGCAACTTTGGCAAAGGGCCCTTTTACAGAAATTTTAAATACAAACCATATAATCAATTACCCCTTACCCCTTCACAGTTAGGTTTTGGGGGCAAGGTCAGCGCAAAAGATACAATATATCGGCTACCAGATATTTGCTAAAGTAAATGATAAATCTGTGACTGCGACGGCTTATTGCAATCTTGAAAAGACCTTTGATTGTGTAAATCACATGGTTGCAGGGGTGTTGCTGTGGACTGGTTTGCTTCATATCTGGAAGGGAGACAGCAATGTGTGTGACTAAAAGGTTCCTCTTCGGGTCGAATCAAATCAGCCCGAAAATTCTCAAACTCAAACAGCTGCCCTTTGATGCTAATGAAACTCTGGCTTACCTAATAAATTGCTCATTTTTCGAAACGGTGTTCCCTGGTAATTCCGATACACAACAGTGGAAATGATAACGCTCTGGCAAGCTTTCGGCTTTTAGTCAGTCGTTTCGAAAGTGATGGAAACTCTGGCAAAGGGGCTCTTTTACAGAATTTTTAAATACAAATCATACATTCATTCCTTCTTAGTTTGGTTCTCGAAGCAGGGTCAGCGTAAAAAATGCAATATATCGGCTGCTAGATATATGCTAAAGTAAATGATAAATCTGTGACTCTAGCGATTTTTTGCAATCTTGTAAAGGCCTTTGATTGTGTACTTTTATGATTTTATGTATACAGAGGTGTTGCTTTGGACTGCAATGTGTGCATGTAAGAGGTTTTGGCGGAGTTGTCAACATGGCTTTCCCAAGCATCCTTCTCTCCAAGGTATCAATACGTACTGAAAATACAATAGTTCCGAGAGTGGGCAAATACACAAGTTTCTGGGAGTCATGAGTGATCAAAATCTGAAATGGGACCTTCATATCAATAGGCTGGCAAAATATTTGACATCAGCCAAATTCGCCATTAGAACCTGAAATTAATAATCCAGGGATATCTAAGAAAGTATACATACCATGCCGGTCTTATTTTTTATGGCTACTGTGGCGTAACAAAATTAAATATCTTTTTTCTTCCACAAGAAAGAGCTCTAAGAGTTATATCACGAGCCGCCTGCAATTCCTTGTTTCGGCATTTTAGAATATTGACTTTGTATGACCTAATCATGTTTAAGATTTTTTCTACGACTGCCCTGAAAATATACAAAAACGCACTAACAACTGCTCTTGAAAACTGGACATTTCAAACATCGTGTGAAAAGTATACTTTGCCCACGGCGTGTGCAAAGTATGCTTTTCACACGGCACACGCTTATTCGGGTATTTAGATTAAAGGGCTTCGTCTCCGTTTTAGAGCTTCGCCCTCAGAGGTCCCAGTCCCAGATCTCTAAAAAAGGGGGCCCAATTTTAGGGCTTTACCCCCCAGGAGCCCCTTTTTGCAAAACTGTAGAAAATGGGACTCTCATACCAGGGGCAGGGCTTTACCCCCCAGGAGCCCCTTTTTGCAAAACTGTAGAAAATGGGACTCTCATACCAGGGGCTCCCTTTTAAGGCTTGTGGCCGAATTTTAGGGCTTCGCCCCCGGTGCTCCTTCCTAAATATGTAAAAAATGGGACTCCCGTACCATAGGCCCCATTCTAGGGTTTCGCCCCCCTGGGGCCTCATTTTAAGGCTTAGCCCCCCGGAGCATCTTTTTCAAAACATTTGGAAAATAGGGACCCTACACCGGTGGCCCCATTTTAGGACTGTGCCCCGAGTTATAGTTTAACGAGAATCTCTTACTCACGTAGCTTCTTTCGCTAGGAATAAAATTTTCTGATAAATCAATAATAAAAAAGTTTCCCATATAACATGCAATTTTCTACTACACTCCCAGTGGGACACCCTGTATGTAGCAGTCGTAGAAAAAGTATAGTGCTGAAAAGACTTTTCACACTCATGAGACTTTATGACACTCGCCTACGGCTTGTGTCACCAAAATGTCTCATTCGTGTGAAAAGTGTTATTTTCAGCACTTGTTGCACAATATACTATTTCGTTATTGTCAGCCAATGGTTTTCGGCAAAGGAGGGATATCCACTTATCATACGCGTTCTAGGCAAAATCTTCAAATAGGTACCCGAGTCTCAGAGCACTTCAACAAGTAGTAAAGTTTTTTACTATTTTTTACTCGAAAGTTGAAATAACATAGATTTGATACTACCATAAAGAACATTTTGTATTCTCGATTTTGTAAAATTTTTTGATTTGGATTGATTTATCGACTTTACCCTTTACAATAATTGAGGATCTTGCTTTAGTGTGTAGCATACACGAACCCAACTTATGGTTTATGGTGTGTAGTCAAAAAATTGCGTTTTGTGTATTGTATTACCTATCAGGACTTTTTAAAAGTTTAAACTATGTAAATTATACGGCTATTTGTTTATCGATATGCTTTTTGACTTTTACTAAAATATGATTATTGGGCAAATCTCCCACCATTTTTCGTAATTAGAATCCCTTTCCCTCTCAATGATCATCATATTAAAAATATACCTGGATTAACACCTCTGTTATTTTCCACCGATCGATCAAAAGGTTACGTGGGCTGATAAACACAAAACATTCCTCATAATTAAAATTACCTGAACAGGTTATCCGCTTGCAGATAAGGATCGTGAAATTAAATTACTTACTTCATATCTAATATGATTTTCTTTGTTCATTATTTGGCCTACAACTAGAAAATCTACCTAATATTAAATGAAAAATAGTAGCAAATACTATATAAATTAAAAACTTTTTCAATATAAGAACGCCTTTCAGTGCCGTAGACAGGCAAATATTTACGCAAAAATTTTAATGGATTTAACGTCAAATAAGTACTTAGCCTAACACAGTGTCAATAGTAAGCCATGACACAGCTTACATGAGCATGCACTTTTTATTAAGTGCAGTTTTTCGGATTTTAACAGTGGGACATACCAAACGCGTCACTATACAATGTCATCTTTTGATCTGCTTTATGGTTTTTAATAAACTTTTCACTGGCCCCGCTATTTTACACATTGGCGTAGCAAAGTATTATTATTTCTAATAAAATGTCACTTTTAATTTTATTTCATTTATTGAATTAAATGGACGGAAAGTAACGATTTGCTACGGCAATGTGTAGCTAAATAATGGGGCTACCCGTCAGTGAAAAGTTTATTAAAATCCACCGGATGAAAAGATATGATGTCACAAAAAGTACCTACAATTGTAGTGAGTCGTTTCGTATGTCCGTTCTAAATTATTCCAATATGCGTTGGAACATTATTGTATCTCGTGTAGGATATGTTCGTTTTATCGTATAATGATTCCAATAGATTTCGCCACAGAAACAGTAACAAATTGTAGAAAACCACCGAATACTTTGTCCAGTACACAAACACAAAGGAACAAATGCCTAAAATATTCGTCTAATTTTTAATGGTCGCAGACACTTGTCCGTAACATATTTAATTTAAGTAAATTTAATTGATATCTATAGGTTAGCACGCAATTGTTGGTTTGACTAGTTACTATATATCTAAGACCAAGATAAGACACAATATTTTAATAAGTTTAGTTTTGAGCTTGGGTCATAACCTAACCCAAACCAGTACGCTTAAAGATTCTATTTGACTTGGACTCGTGAAGCCTCACTCTTCGTAGTTATTTCTACATGAATATACGCACCGTAACGGATTGAGCACAACTGGAACGCCGTTTCGGTCCAGTCTACATATTTCGAATCCGGTTATCTTATCCAGTAAATAAATGGTTTCAGTAGAAAAAGCTCTGAATTTACCTGATCTATCTCCATCTACAAAAGAGTTAACTCTTAAAAAATTCGGCGAGTTCACCATTAACAAGCTGTCATCACAATCCGGGCTTAAATTTACTCCACGAGAACTCATGGTGGTCCAATTTTCACCAATGCACTTAAATATTAACTATTTTTACACGAATCACTAAAACTTAGGGGGTCAGCAACACTAAATTTATATTTAAATCACTAAAAATATTTTGTAACACAAATTCAAATAGGTACGTTTGTGCAACGAAATATAAACGACCGTCTCCAAACTCAAAACACAATTTAAACTGAACCTGACTGGCACATTTACAAGTTGTAAAAATACGCTCGAACTAGGTGACGAACGTTAAAAATACATTTCCGAACTCCTTGGCACCGACTTATTTTTCCAGATAAAAAAAAACGCGGAACCACCTTTTAACGTAGATAGGATTCTCCAATTCTTTCCGTAAGACACACTTTAAACAAGCGACTGG
>MU183077.1:200177-234591 GCA_016904865.1 Pissodes strobi | reverse complement strand
TTAAGCTTTTCGTTCATTCGGTTCAAACTAAAATTAGCCCCCACTAACCAAATATAACCACAAAATAATAATTCCAGAAAATTGATATCCTTACCCGCGCTTTATTTTTTTCAACCCAGACTAGCCCATAGTAACCCTAGCGAACCAAAATTAAGCTAACATTTGTAAATATAATTTTTTTTTGAATAAAATAATTTGTTTGCTCCAAAATATTTTAAACCTCACTGCTTAAAAAAAAAATTCTTTCGAAGAATGAGTTATTCGTTCTATGAGATTTACTATCGAAGGGTTTTCCTTTCGAAGAATTTTCCCATTTGGAGAATATAATTAATTTTTATTCGAATAATTTTCCATTCGCAGAACTTTCCATTTTCAAAAGGGTTTATCGAGGAATAATCGGAACATGATATAAAAACCATCGTGTCAAAATGACAATCAATTTGACATAATTTCATATGGGAACATTCAACTACCAATCGAGCCTCAACTAAGCTGAGCTTAAGCAAACTAATCCAACCTAACCAAAACTAACTCAATATATTTGGGTAATGTTTGCCCAAAATGTAAACAAAACAAGTATTAAAAAAAAATTCATTATCTTTGGGTAATGTTTGCCTAAAATGTAAACAAAACAAGTATTAAAAAATTTTCCTTGCTTTCTTGTTAGTTTCTAAGTTTTCGCTTCAGACTAGAAGAAACTGAAAGTGACTGGAGTTCAGTTCAGAAAATGCTCAATAATTAAAGATGCGTAGGGCAGAAAAAAGAAAATAAATAAAATAGGTACATAGTTGAACAGAGAGATCGGTTGATTACTGGAATGCCAGAATGGTTTATTTCGTTACAAAAAGTTTAAAGGTTTGACGTCATGTAAATTAAATTAATAAAAATAATAATAATACTGTGGTACCCACGGTACTCTGTTGCGTAAAATTATACTCGACGGTAGCAACTAATTAAAATGAAAGAAAAAATTTGTTTATGCAACTACTTTAAATAACACATTGCCTCACCTGGAGTATGTAAAATAATTATTGAAAATGGAGAATAACTTACTTATTAGTAGTAAATGAAATTAAATCGTAAATAAATATATATCAATTAACAAAGAACCAGAAATATAGTAAATAATTAGTTCCCAAATAAACCAAAACATGATTATGTTCCATTCACTCTTCTTGAGTTCACTACGACGTAATACTAACTAGCGATATGCCAGTCTCGATTGCAGTTACAATACGTTAAAGCACTAAAAAGCCAGGTCTCTTCAGAGAAATGTATCTTACTTGAGGTGAAATTATGTGTGTAAATAAAAAAAGCTTTAGATGCTGACTATAACGGCCTTAAGACTTAACCAGTAATTAAAACATAAAAAAATTAAATTTGCTTATCTGGACTTCATGGTTCGATCAGCTGAATTGACCAACAGGGACTCATGGTCAGCTCTTCGGTCAACGTTTGCATTCTGCATACCAATAGTTTCGAAAATTATTATTATAGGCAACACATATTTACATCATATATAGCTTCCATAATTTGAGCCATGAACAACAGATTATTTATTGAAACCGGAAACATACTTGAAGATTGTTTATGACGTGGAATACCTATCCTATAAACGAAGAACTATGTAGTTCGAAATGTCTCTGGGAGTTAAAATCACCAGACTAAATATTTTATTTTTAAATATCTGATAATCTAAGAAGTCCTTTCCTTCCTGGTTTGAACTTTGTCTACCTTGGACACCATGTACAGTCGAAAAAGGTTTTGGTAGGTACCTGCTCTTTGAAGAGTGAAAACTTTGATAGGGCTATAATGGCACAAAAAATGACTTAAAGAATCATGTTTATTATCAATCCATAGGAATAGGTATAGTAAACAGTGACAAAGAAAAGTTTATAGATTTAGTTGTCGGCTAATTTTTCCTTAAGAAGAGACTGCTACAAATAAGTATTTTCAGCATTTTTATTTTATTGTATAAATGAACGAGCGCTTACAAGCAAGCGTTCCTTCCTTTGTAGAGGATTATTATATTCTTTAGTTCTTAATATTTCGGTAAACTAAAATTAATTTAAATATATTGTTTATACGAAAATTTAACGAAGATATAAATGCAGAAATACCCCACTTTTGGAACACAATGAGATACCTTGATATGTTTTTTTAAACAAATAAATATACTATTTATATATTTGCATCCTCCTACTAAAACTTCTGGATTCGCCTATGAATATGAAGCACCTATCGCTGGTTTAATATAATTTCTAAGTAAATGGCAGTATTTGATAGTGATTATGGATATCTAATCTTCTAAGGGCCCACTATTTTGAACTTTGACTAGTCACTTTAATCGCTAAATTAATCAGTCATTATATGTGTCAGTGTCAGAGGTTAGAGTAATGGATTTGTGACATTCAAAATACTGATTAATTTTGTAGCGATTAATCGGAGTTGAAAATAGTAGCCATTAATCTTTTGGTTTAATCTGTGTTAATTTAGCTCAAGGTGAAACATAAATCCATAATAATTCGTTTAATTTTAAAATGTATTATTACCTTCTTGTAGGCACTATTTATTAACATTTTAAGTTTGGTTTAATTTATTTTAATTTAGCATGAAGCATAAATTCTCGTTAAGTTGTTTAATTTCTCAGTATGAATTAAAAATAGTTGCATTTTTTAGTGCAACTATTTAATAAGGCTTTCACAATCAGAAAAATTAAGAGAAAAAATAAAAAACCGTGGTTTACCAAGGGCCTTAAAGAATCATCAAAAAATTTACGATCACTTCATTATATAAGAAAATTTACAAATAGTGTGGCTTTTTATTCCTATTTTAATAAATACAGGTCATTATATATATAGAAAGCCCATAAGAGAGGCCAAGATTGTATATTACCGAAATCGTTTATAAATTCGACAGACACACAAAAAGGGAGTTGGTCTATTGTAAATGACATACGTGCAAATAATACTCCATCTTCCAAAATCATTGAAACCGATTAGCGTCAGACTCAATCAATAAATTTACTGCTCTGTAGCACAAGACCTTACAAAAGATATTATTCAAAAGTCGGATCCTGTTGAACATTTGAAAAGCAACACAAAGGTTGATATTTTTTTTTCTTTGTGCCTACAAATCTGACTGAATTAAAAGAGGTCATGTCAGGTATTAAAAATAAGAAAAGTTCTGGGCATGATGGTTTAGCATCAAAAAGTTTTCAAAAAGCTGCCAGATACGGTTCTTCAAATCTTAGTATTTGCCATTGATTACTCTTGGGAATTAGGAGTTTTCCCTGATTGCCTTAACCTGGCAAAGTTCATAAACCTGGTGACTTAGAAGATCCATCTACTTTTAAGCCAATTTCACTATTATACAGTCTGTTTAAAATTATTGAGAGCTTGGTAAAAAAAAACGAATGTCACTCTTCTTGGATAGTCACAGGGTGTTATGTTGTCAACAATTTGGATTTCAACCAAACTGCAACACAAATGATGCCATTTTTAGTTTTTTGGAGGGCCTATATTTGGGTATTAATAATGGGGAGGCTGCTGCAACGGCTTTCTGTGATCTGTCGAAGACATAAACGACTTGGCCTTTTTTATGGTAGTGGCACACATACTAAAGGGAGATCCTATGGCGCTCGACGAGCGGTGTGTGTGCGAAGATGTTGATTGACACGATTCTTGAATAGTTGTAGGTTGTGATTAGGGGGAAACAGATGTCCTGGGAGTGAGTTCCAAAGTGATGCAGTGCGCCAGACAAAGGAGTTCTTGTAAAGCGATGTTCTAGGTGTTTCCAGTTGTACAACGAACTGGTGCGCTTTTGCATTCTGTCGTGACTGTCTGACAGGCGCTGCCAGGGGCGGGATGAGGCGGGCCAAATCCTGGGAACATCTGCCGTGAAAGTATCTGTAAAACAGGGACATCTCGGCTACATGTCTGCGGTGTTCCAGACTATCCAGATTCCGGGTCGCCGACAAGATGCACAGCTCTCTTCTGAATAGACTCCAGCAGCTTTTGGGTGTGCTTTGGTGAGGCACCCCAGATGTGTTAGCAATATTCTAAGCACGGTCTTATTTGCGCTTTGTAGAGCAAGAGCAACTGTTGCGGTGTATACAGTTTTTTGTTGTGAAATATCGCACCAAGCTTCTGGGAGGCTGATTTTGCAATGTTAGCAACGTGGTCATGCCAGGACATATTGCTGTTGACCGAGACACCCAACAGTTCGATTGACGAGGATGAAGGAATGGTCGATCCTGCCATAATGATGTCAGGGCCGGCCGTATTGGCTCTCTTGGTAAACGTGGCTGCTTGGGTCGTTGCTGCATTGAACTGGACCAAGTTTCTGTCGCCCAAAGTTTGAACTTTCTCCAGGTTTTGATTAATTGCTGTAATCTGCAGTCGTTGGTAAAGGTTTTTCGGATCTAAATTGGGAGACAAGGGTACTGTCATCTGCAAAACTGTATTCGTTTCGGTCAGCAGGTCATTGATATAGATTAGGAACAGAGTTGATGAAAGTATTGCGTCCTGAGGTATGCCCGCGTTAATGGTGAATGTGTCTGAGATGTGTCCATCAACTGCAACGTGCAGAGTTCGGTTCTTAAGGAAACTGGCAAGCCAGTGGCCGAGAGAGGCTGGCAGTCCGAAGGACGGCAGTTTGTTGAGCAGTCCGTCATGCCAAACTTTGTCGAATGCCTTCGAAATATCCATCGCAATCGCTCGAGACTCTCCGTAGTTCTCAATTGCTCTACTTCATATATTAGTGACATAGGCCAATATATCTCATGTCGATCTCGCTTTGCGAAAGCCGTATGGATTATCGCTGATTATTCTGTTGTTCTTGGGCATCACAGGTCATTTTACGTTGTTTAAATCAAAGCAAAATAATCTAGAGCAATCGAAAAATTGCTCTAGGATTTGAAATGACGTTTAAAGTTCGTTCTTATTCGTTATTTTTTTTCTGTATTAATAGATCTTGAGCTTTTCCCCTTTAAATTAATTTAACTTCTCAGTTCTAACAAAAAATTATTGCATTTAGAAATTGGTGATTAGGTATCTTCTTAACGTTTAACTTATTAAATTGTATTACCTCAATTTAATTTAATGTGAATCGTGAATGTACGCATAGATTAAGTCTCTCAACTTTTAACGCTCAGTCGAGCGCTCAGTTATATCCACAAAATATTAATGGAAAATATTTATACAAACCCCTAACTTACGATACACATATTGACCATAAGACAGTTATGACATAAAATTAAATCATGAAATAAAATTAGAGAGCTTTATCTTTTGACTTGTATTATTTTGCAAATTATATTCTCAGTTTTGCAGTTTTGAACTTACCCTTTATTATGAAAATTGTGCATTTAAATTAAATAAAAGCAAAATTATCCAGAACAAGCGACAATTGTTCTAGGATTTGAAGTTACGTTTAAAGTTCGTTTTTAACCTTCGGTTATACCTATCTACAAAATTGAAGATATTTCTACAAACAAATATCATACGATAAACATATTTGCCATAAGACGATTATAACATAAAATAAGAATATGAAAAAAGCATCACTTTTAATTTGTGTAATTTTGCAAGTCATATTCTCAATTTTGAATTTACCCTTTATTATAAAAATTGTGTATTTGACTTAAGTAAAAGCAAAAAAAAAAACCTGAAACAAACGAAAATTGCTCTAGGATTTCAAGTTAGATCTTGAGCATCTTATTTCTTACTTAATATTATGTTTATCTTATTTTTATTCTATTTGCCTTTACAAATCCATTTTTAGGTTGCTATACAGAGAGGCGCATAAATGCGCCACATTTTTCTACTTAACTTTATTTCCCTTGGTTTAATTTAATTTAATATTAAGTATATTTATTATTTAATACCTATCTAACATAAATTCCATTTGATTATTGCACTTCTGTTGAATACCTAAACAATAATGAATAAATGATGTTTCAGCATTTCACAACAAAACAACGATTAAAGCAACCTAGAACACGTGTTAAGCTTCCGCAGTATTATTCCAATTTATTTATTTATATTCGAATAACCTCTGAACAAAAATACATGTAAATAAATCTAGATAATCTATATATAGAAGAGTTTTGACATTCAACATATTAGTCTACGCAAATAGTAAGTTAAAAATAAAACGAAAAAATGATGAGATGAGAAAGTAATGTATGTCGTTTATATAGACTGACCTCATTAATATTTACTGTATTGATTTTTTAATTTGTATATCAGCGATACATAAAGAAGTCCCTTAACAGCTGGGCATATCCTACAACACGCCATGCAGTCGATCGATAGAAAGCCTAACCTTAAAATATACACAAAGGCACAAAGAAACAGCAACGAAAATGTAATGCCCCAATAGCTAAGCCCAATAGGATAGGTACTAACCTCTCATTTCCAAAATTTTATTCGCAGTTTCTTGTTCTCCTTCTCCATCATTGCTGTCGGAGGAAAAACCTAAAGAATTAGCTTTTCTTAATCCATGAGCCAACATTGCTTCACCCATGTTAATAATGTTTAATAAACTGCTTGTAAATTAGCACTGCGATAACACACCGATTTCGGTTAACATGTGAACGGAACTAACTCGTAGTCGTATCGTATGTGGTGTATGACTGTTCTCATGGGTACTACTAACTTGTTAACACACATCAAGCTAAGAAGAGCAATGAGATAAATAAAAGACGTGGCGATTTTGGTTATCTTTCCGTGACGTGCCACTTCTATGTATTGAGGTTTCGTGTTTAAAGGCGCTGGAAATATTGATTTTGGCACGCGGCGTAGGTGATTATCAGATAAAATATTGTTGCGCGAATTTTGTAATATGAAAATCGAAAGTTAATTTCTGCTTTTCCGTCATATACACAGTGAGTCCACGGATTGTGGATTATTATCGATTTTACGCGGAAAATGCATTTATTTTTTATAAAAGTTCTGTTTCTTGACAAACCTCGCACACTACAGATGTGAATCCTTCAGCAAGGCGAGATTAATTAAATACAAGTATTTTTTGTTCTATGGTCACAAAATAATAATATTTGATCCATATAGGTATTCGGTTTTCCACTAATAAAATATAAAGTAGTGACATGACGAGTCAAAACTCGAAAGAACGACCCGTTTAAATTCAGCTAGCTCACCCTATATAAAAGGCATCATCATTTACAGAGTGTCCTCTAATACACTTTTTGGTGTAGATTCTTGTAAAGTATTAGAGCTTTTCAAAAAAATTTAATTTTCGGGAAAAAAAATTAAAACCATCATGTTTTGGACCTAGAAATCGATGATTGTACATTTTGCTTGAAAGGTCCATTTCCCCGACATTTTCCAAACAGAGAAGCATTTAGAGAGTTTTTCGCCTAGAAATTTCTATTCGAAGTGTCTGTCAGGTTTTCGACCCTGGCGAATTTTGCGGCGCTAGAAGGACCCAAAATGACACCTTGTTCAAAAATATAGTTTCTCAAAAAATAGTCGCCATTTTTTTATTCTGGCCAATTTCAATATAGATCGGAAGACCCTCAATAGACACGTGTAGTTTTTTCGATAGGGTTATTGTACCACGTAGCCAAGCGTAATGCGTCACGCGTCATCGCGCTTCGCATGGCTGCTCAGTCTTATTCCCTACCCAGGAAAAAGTGTGCTAAATGCGCTCGAAGAAATTTTTTACTTCAAAATTTCTGTTTCTTGTTTTTCAAATTTTATAACATAATTTAAATTTTGATACAAATTTTTTTTATTTTTGATTTTATGTTATTCTTTATAGAAAATGCTTCTTCTTGAGAAACCTCAAAAATTATAACTTAATTTAAATTTTGTTTATAGGATATCTTAAAGATATGAACTAGTGACAGATAATTTTTATTTTTTTTTATTTCACGTAAAATTTTTTTTTATGAAACTTCTTGAGAAACCTTCTAAACTATAACTTAATTTAAGTTTTGACAATAGGAAGTCTGAAAAATAAGAAATTTTAGAGACGCAAAAGTTTTTTTTATTTCTGAATTTTCGCACAAAAGTTATTCTTTACAGAAAATTCTGCTTCTTGAGAAACCTCAAAGTTTTTAGCTTAATCTAAATTTTGATCTTAGGATGTCTCAAAAACACGAATTATTGACTCGCAAAAGACCATTTTTCTAATTTTTAATTTAGGCAAAACACTTTTTAAATCCTGTAGAAACCTCGAAAAGTATAACTTAATTTAGGTTTTTAATATGTCTCACATAATTATATGAATTTTTAGACACGCAAAGGGTTTTTATTTTTGATAGTTATTATTTATAGAACATTTTGCTTCTTGAGAAACCTCAAAGCATATAACTTAATTTAAATTTTGATTATCGGGCGTCTCAAAAATATGAATTATTGACTTGCAAAAGACCATTTTTTTATTTTCCAATTTTACGCGAAACACTCTTTTTTATAAAAAGCTTTACTTCTTGAAAACCTCGAAATCTATAACTTAATTTGAGTTTTGAATATAGGAAGCCCCAAAAATATGAATTTTCCATCGCTTGTCTTCCGATATGATTACATTGTAGTTTCTGAATCACCATACCCATCCATACGTTTTTAAAGTATAACATTTTTTATCTTCAACCCGAGCCTGCTATCGCACCTCGATGCTTACTCATTCTGTTTTCTGTATCCGTCGAATACGTTGAAAAAACGTGCTGTGTTGTGTTTGTGAAATAAAATGTCGAAAAGAAGGGAAAATATATTGTCCAGTTCCTCAAGTAAGTGTTAATAAATTATCTATATAGAACTAGGCTGGGGCCTAATATTTACGAACAAATATCTACGTACAATGATACAATGTACAGTTGATAAGTTGTATTGAGGTTTACGCTAAGCTCACTAATTACAACTTACAACAACACTAATTACAACTATTTTAAATCATTAGAATAATTGAAAAACCTTGCATATAGGCCGAGGGCTTATTAAATTCATATTCATGCAGGTTTTCAGTAAGGCACAATACGTTGCTCAACTGAGAGAAATAGAGAATAAGGTACATAGACGAAGGCCTTGTAATATTTGCGTACGAATAGCACTCGATCAAAAAATTCGTCTTGCCGTGGGCATAGAAAAATAATACGTCCAAGCCGAGGGCTTCGCAATACAAAAAATTCTTATTATCATTCTTATTATAAATTATTAATTGGTTAAGCCTATGGTCGAGGACCTAACTATCCGACTTCCCCACAAAGAGTTGGTTAGATTGAGTTAGATAGTGCATAGGCCGAGGGCCTTATAATTCGCATACAAATAGCACTCAATCGACAAATTCTTGCCGAGGGCATAGAAAAATAATATGTTTAGGCCAAGGGCTTCGCAATACAAAACATTCTTAATATTATTTTTATTATAAATTATTAATTGATTAAGCTTAGGGTCGAGGACCTAACTATTCGACTTCCCTACAAAAAGCTAGTTAGATTGAGTTAGACAGTGCATAGGCCGAGGGCCTTATAATTTGCACTCAATCGAAAAATTCAGTTTGAGTTAGATAGTGCATAGGCCGAGGGCCTTATAATTTGCATACAAATAGCAGTCAATCGAAAAATTCTTGCCGAGGGCATAGGAAAAGGATAGGTTTAGGCCGAGAGCTTCGCAATACAAAACATTCTTAATATTATTTTTATTGTAAATTATTAATTGATTAAGCCTAGGGTCGAGGACCTAACTATTCGACTTCCCCACAAAGAATTGGTTAGATGGAGTTAGATAGTCCATAGGCCGAGGGCCTATAATTTGCATACAAATAGCACTCAATCGAAAAATTCTTGCCGAGGGCAGAGAAAAATAATATGTTTAGGCCGAGGGCTTCGCAATACAAAACATTCTTAATATTATTTTTATTATAAATTATTAATTGATTAAGCTTAGGGTCGAGGACCTAACTATTCGACTTCCCTACAAAGAGTTAGTTAGATTGAGTTAGATAGTGCATAGGTCGAGGGCCTGATAATTTGCACTCAATCGAAAAATTCAGATTGAGTTAGATAGTGCATAGGCCGAGGGCCTTATAATTTGCATACAAATTGCACTCAAGCGAAAAATCCTTGACGAGGGCATAGAAAAAGGATAGGTTTAGGCCGAGGGCTTCGCAATACAAAACATTCTTAATATTATTTTTATTATAAATTATTAATTGATTAAGCCTAGGGTCGAGGACCTACCTATTCGACTTCTCCACTAAAAGTTGGCTATTGACTTACTAAGAAGTGATCGTTTATTATGCCAACTCCAAACTTGTCACCGCCAAATGATAATCAGATACACTTGTGTGTATAATATTTCCCCTGTTTATGCAGCAATAATCAATTCCAATTGGGACAAAAAACAGTATATATTTCTAATAGGGTCGTGGACCTATTTAATTAAAATTGCTATCATGGACTGACTCCTTATTGTCTGCAAAATAGCTGTATATTTTACAGGGTGTTAGTTGTTTTGATTAAAATATCACCCGCAGACTATTGTCTGAAAAATAGCTGTATACTTTACAGACTGTTAGCTGTTTTGACTAAAATATTACCCGCAGACTATTGTCTGCAACATAGCTGCATACCTTACAGGGTGTTATGGCAAAACATATTTGGCATTAAGGCCGTGGGCCATATTTTCTGAGGGATAGCCGTGGGCTATTCAGTAAATTCTATCATCACTTGAGCGATTAAAAGGCTGTGAGCCAACAGTATATATTTTAATATGGTCGTGGACCTATTTAATTAACATTGCAATCATGGACTCCTTATTGTCTGCAAAATAGCTGCAGACTTTACAGGGTGTAAATGGTTTTGACTAAATTATCTCCTGAAGACTATTGTCTGGCTGCTTGTCATGGCTCGAAATTGAAGTTGCTTGTCATGGCTTACAATTATTTACTAAATCAAATGAAAATATTGGAGTCTTACTTAGAATCGATAATAAGACGGCAATATCCTGCATTAATCGTGGGGGAAGCGTAAAATATCGAAACTTAACCAATATAACCTTTCAAATTTTAGGCTGGTGTGAACAAAACGTATAACACTCTTTTCATCTTATATCGCTTCAAAAGAAAAAAGGAAGCCGATAAGGCATCAAGACAAACTTCCGTTGAAACAGAATAGGAACTAAACAAGCAGGTATATCAGAAAATAATAAGCGGTTAGATTTATTTGCAACTTATTATAATGCAAAATGCAATAAATATATTTCCTGGTTTCCGGATCCAACCTCCACAGCAGTCGATGCATTTACAATTTCTTGGCATGATGAGTATTTTTACGCTTTTCCCTTGTCTTCTATGATATTTAATGCTTTAGATAAATCTATACAGGATGAAGCCACCGGAATATTGGTAGTACCTGTGTGGCTATTACAACCCTGGTATACCTTGTTTCTTAGTTTATTAGTTGGGAAACCGTTGACTTTTAAATCGAGTAAAAATTGGTTACTCTCTATAGAGACTCTCATCTCTTATACAGGAAAATTTTCCTGGTGGCAACGAAACTGTCTGAGAAGCATTTCTTCAAAGAAGCATTTCCGGTCACGCCATCCCAATAATGTTTGCATCCATCTCAGAAGGAACTTGGAAATAGTACAATGTTGTGATTTTAAAATTGGTTTACTTGTTCTTGTGATGATAAAACACCATATTTTAGTATTTTTACTTTATGTATTTATAATAATGCAACGATATATAAAATATATCTAACAACAACACTGTCAACGTTATCCTACTGTCTAAACTTCTGCTAACTTAATAGTAATAACATAGGCGTACCTATAAATATTTTTTGTTAAAACAAATTGTTAATTTATATTTAACATACAACGCTTGTGTTAATAAGTAGGTATTATAATTTCTGTAACAGCAAAATTTCGATGTCTTTACTTATATTTAAAACATTTATCTGGACTTTTTAGTTCGCGAAGTAAACAAAGAAGCTTCTTAGGTCTTGACAAGTACCTATAGATAACTTTATGTTTCACCGCCTAATAAGGATTAATATATAATAAAAAGATTTTTGAAGGGAAGCTACAAGTTAAAGCCCCCTAAACCTAAATACGATTTTACATGGAACGTTGAACCTGTATTACTCTATTTATCAACACTTTACCCTTTACAATCTCTATCACCTGATAAACTAACAAAGAAAACGGCAATATGGCACTAAGTTCAGCACATCGGATCCAAACATTAAGCAAAATTACGATCGACAATAATAGAGACTCTACAGTCAAAATTGAAGATTTCAGAAAAAATTTAAACCTCAGCTCCCTATAAAAACCAGCCTTTTCCGTATTTTCAAAAACCAGAATTACCCATTATGTGTCGCAAATTCTATAAAACAGTACATTAAAGTCACCGTGCACCTTCGTTCCAATTATACATCTCTATTCTTAACTCTCAAAAAACCACATCACCACGCAATAACTCAAACTTTGAGTAGGTGGATCAACTTAATTTTTAAAAACAGTGGTATGGTATGAACGTTAACGTCTTTACCGGATATAGTGTAAGACATGCCAGCACGTGAGCAGCCTTTAAGTTTGACGTAAACATAAATGTCATTAAGAATATAGCAGGGTAGAGGCCTATAAATCTGACACTTCTTCAGATTCTATACTCGACCTCTAGGTACGCCCAGTGACATATTTGCCAATACAATTTTAAATTTGAGTATATCTTAGCCCTCATAGGTAGCCTTTTAAGTATTCCGTTGCCTAAGATTCAATTTATAATATTTGTTTTGCTCTGATTGTATGTCAATAATATATGTTAAATAAAATATATTTATTTAAGTGGTTAAGGAATTTATAGGACAGAATTTTCATTGATTTTTTTTTGTCATACTTAAAAAAGAGTTGAATTGAACGACTTTGCTGCCTTAATTGTGTTTTTTGTGGTATTCTCAGGATTGGAGGTAGAATAATGCAAAATTGCACCATCTAGCTTTAAACAGCTACAATGTAATCATATCGGAAGACAAGCGATGGAAAATTGATAGATTAATCGAATACCTACTTACCTGTATGAAGATTAATCGTAATTTTCCGAGCTTGTCTTCCGATATGATTACAACCCTCCCAACCACATGCCCCTTAGGCGAGCAATTTTGCTCTAAAACAGAATGAGTAAGCATCGAGGTGCGATAGCAGGCTCGGGTTGAAGATAAAAAATGTTATGCTTTAAAAACGTATCAATGGGTATGGTGATTCAGAAACTACAATGTAATCATATCGGAAGACAAGCTCGGAAAATTACGATTAATCTTCATACAGGTAAGTAGGTATTCGATTAATCTATCAATTTTTAGACACGCAAAGGGTTTTTATTTTTGATTTTTCGCAAAATAGTTATTATTTATAGAAAAGTTTGCTTCTTTAGAAACCTGAAAGCTTATAACTTAATTTAAATTTTGATTATAGAAGGTCTCTAAAATATGAATTATTGACTTGCAAAAGATAATTTTTTTTATTTCTTTATTTTACGCAAAACACTCTTTTTTAAGCTGTTCTTCTTGCGAAACCTGGAAACTAAAACTTAATTTAAGTTTTGAACATAGGAAGTTTTAGAGACGCAATTTTTTTTTTATTTCTGAATTTTCGCAAAAAGTTATTCTTTACAGAAAATTCTGCTTCTTGAGAAACCTCAAAGTTTTTAACTTAATCTAAACTTTGGTCATAGGATGTCTGAAATCATGAATTATTGACTTGCAAAAGATCATTTTTCTAATTTTTTATTTTACGCAAAACACTAAAAAATCCGGCGACAACTTGAAAACTAACTTAATTTAAGTTTTTAATAAGTCCCAAAAATAAACAAAAATATTTTTATTTGTGATTTTACGCAAAACACTTTTTTTTATAAAAGGTTCTACCTCTTGAGAAACTCGAGAACTATAACTCAACTTAAGTTTTGAATATAGGAAGTAGAAAAATATGAATTTTTAAAGATACAAAGTTTTTTTTTTTTTAATTTCTGATGTTTCACAAAAAAGTTATGTTTTATCGAAAATTCTGCTTCTTGAGAAACCTCAAAGTTTATAACATAATTTAAATTTTGATTATAGAATGTCTCAAAAATACGAATTATTAACCTAGAAAATACCACTTTTTGAATTTTTGAATTTACGTAAAACATTTTTATTTATAAAAAGTTCTACTTCTGAAGAAACTTCGAAAACCAAAACTTAATTTAAGTTTTAAATATAGGAAGTCTAAAGAATATGAATTTTTAGCGATGCACAGGTTTTTTCTTTATTTACCCAAGTAACAATTTAAATGCTAGTTAGATTTATATCAGCTTTAAAATGGTTTTAAAATGGTTGGTAGAAGTACTGGGGTTTTATGAACACCTTCAAACACGCTAACAGATCTTAAAGTTCATTTATTCTTAAAAATAAGTTTTAAAACAGCCTTGGCAGCAATAATATTAAGTGTCGATGGACTTGAGACCGGTTACTCTTGTGTTAGCTTTAACAAGGCTTTTGTGTTATCAATCTTAAACCTTGTTGATCTTCTGGAGGGTTTAAAGTATGTTTAGTTTTAAAATAATCTGTCTTAAGACTATAGCTTTAAGTTGGATTTAAAACATATTCTTTAAGCACTTCATAAAACTTGCAGTTTTATATAAGATAGCAATAAAGCTCAAGTCTTAGATTGGCTACTTAAAAAACTGTATTAGGATTAATGGGAAAATGTATTGCTTCATTAAGGCCATATAATCTATACAAAATCCTATTGGACATTTCTATTGCTTTCTTAAACCATTAGTTTAACTCCTACCGCCTAGAGCTCTTTTAAAACGGCCATCTTGTATCTTGTCATTCTGACTATCTGTCGTGAAGTCGTGATTCAGTAGCGGTGTTCAATATAATTTCCTTAAAAATGGAAAATATTTCACATACAAGTTACAAGAAATGGTAATTAAAAAAAAAAGTTGAGTAGCACTCTTTAAAGATAATAAATGAAAATGTAGATCAACATAAAACTGGACAAAATTTGAGGTTATGGTGATCCAATTGGGTGCGGAAAACTTGATCGCAACGCTAGAAGACTTATGCGACACCGTGATAAGGCCAAGTAGTTTTATAAGCAGGCCGAGCAACCTTGGTCAAGACTAAGAAGCTTTATTCTAAGTCTAAGGAACAGTTAGGAGTAAACAGATTAATTACAGTAAATAAAAGGTTATGACAAAACTAATAGGATTTATGCCTTCTTTCTAAGCAACCTTGAGGTTTTAAATGATAAGAAGCCATATTTTTACAAACAGCACAAGCCTCCATATTGGAAATATTTTAGGGAGGTAATATTATTCAATAATTTTATCAAAATTTCGAAGTTCCTACCTTAAAAAATACGAGGATTTTAACAGTAATGCAATATAAGATTACAAGCAAACATTTTTAAGTTTGTTTATAATAATTAAACCTTGTTTAGAATTAGTCAATAATAATTTAATTATTTAAAAAAGCAGTAAATTTAAGGCGCTTTAATTTTTAGAAGGTATCTTTCCATATTTCATCGAAAAAGTCGACTGCGTTTTAATTTTTGTCTCCCATTTCGGCGAATTTACCAGATTTTGCTATTACATTTCCTCCATGTTTATTCTTAGGAGTTCGAACATATATTTAGGAGTATTAAATATATGAGTTCGAATGCATCACATGACGAACATTTGTTTGATGTAACTGGTTTACAGGTTATGACAATTTTATCTAAAGATGTTATAAATCTCAGAGTTCTTAAACTCATCCTAATCTGAGATCACTATAAATCCTATGGTTTTAAAAGACACTTGCTAAAAGTTTTATGATTGCCTTGAAGGCAATGATAAGAGAATCGATTTCAATGCAAGTTGGTTTTAAACAAGCTTTAAGATTTGACCTTGAGACCCTCATAGGAGTGGGCCCTTTGGCTGTAAGAGAGCCTTTACCTTGCCTTCAAGAGGTTGTCTAGAGCAGAAGGTTTTAAGTGAGTCTTATTCATTTGGCTTTAACAACGTCTTGAAAACCATATTAAGCTTCTCTTGTTACTTGGGTATGATTTATCGCAAAAAAAGTTATTCTTTATAGAAAATTCTGCTTCTTGAGGAACCTTAAAGTTTATAACTTAAATTAAATTTTGATTATAGGATGTCCGAAAAGTATTACCATTTTTTTAAAAATTTTTATTTCACAATAATTAATTTCATTTCTGAATATTTTTTTAAATTGAAAAAATATTAATTTCTAGTTAAGCAGAGGATTTTTATATTTTTGATTTTTCGCAAAAAGTTATGTTATAGAAAATTCTGCTTCTTGAGGAACCTTAAAATTTATAACTCGATTTAAATTTTGATTATACGGGGTCTCAAAAATATGAATTATTGACTTGCAAAATTGTTTTAATTTTTGATTTTACGTAAAACATTTTTTTTTATAAAAAGTTCTACTTCTTGAGAAGTTCGAAAACTCTAATTTAATTATTATTTTTTTAATATAGGTAAGAAGTCTCAAAAGTATGAATGCAAAAGTTTTTCTTTATTTATGATTTTTCGCAAAAAAGTTACTTTTTATAGAAAATGCTTCTTGACAAACTTCAAAGTTTATAACTTAATTTAAATTTTGATTATATGAATTATTGACTTAGAAAATATGACTTTGTTAATTTTAGATTTTACGCAAAACACTTTTATTTATAAAAAGTTCTACTTCTGAGAAGAAACAATTAATTTAAGTTTTGAATATAGGAAGCCTGAAAAATATGACTTTTTAGCGATGCAAAGGTTGTTTCTTTATTTCTGATTTTTCGCAAAAAAGTTTTTCAAAATTCTGCTTCATGAGAAATCTCAAAGTTTATAATTTAAATTAAATTTTTATTATAGGATGCCCTAAAAGTATTACCATTTTTTTTTAATTTTTGATTTTACGCAAAACATTCTTTTTATTAAAAGTTTTAGTTTCTGAGAAACCTCAAAAACTATAACTTAATTTCAGTTTTGAATAAAGGAAGTCTCAAAAATATACATTTTTAGGTATGCAAAGGATATTTTATTTTTGATTTTTCGCAAAAAAGTTATGATTTATAGAAAATTCTGTTTCTTGAGAAATCTCAAAGTTTATAACTTAATTTAAATTTTGATTATAGGGTGTCTCAAAAATATGAATTTTTGACTTGCAAAGACCATCTTTTTAATTTTTGATTTTACGTATAACACTTTTGTTATAAAAAGTTCTACTTGAGAAGTTCGAAAACTATGATTTAATTTTTTTTTTAATATAAGAAGTCTCAAAAATACTAATGCAAAGGTTTTTCTTCGGAAAAAAGTTATTCTTTATCGAAAATTCTGCTTCTTGAGAAACCTCGAAGTTTATAACTTAATTTAAATTTTAATTACAGGGTGTCTCAAAAATATGAATTATTGACTTGCAAAGACAATTTCTTTTTAATTTTTGTTTTTACGTATCACTTTTTTTTTATAAAAAAATCTACTTCTTGAGAAGCTTGGAAAACTATAACTTAATTTGAAAGTTTTGAAATATCAATTATTAGATATACAAAGGGTCCTTTTTTAAATTTGTATTTATCGCAAAAAACCTATTCTTTATAGAATATTCAGCTTCTTAAGAAACCTGGAAAATGTGTACATTTTAAATTAAAACACTTTGGTCTTTTACTAGTTAAAAATCCATATTCTTCAGACACTCTGTAACTAAAATTTAAATTAAGTTATAAAATTAGAGGTTTCTGAAGAAGCAGAATTTTATCATAAATAATGCGTGGCAGAGACACGGGACGGTTATTGCTTATTGGTTAAGGCCAAATTAATTGGCGCTAAAAAAAATATTTGTCCACTTCCTGTTTATCTGCAATATTTTGTTCAAATTATTGCATGGTATCATGCATCGCATCAAACACAGAGGCGTATCGTTATGGAAAGCAAGGCATGTAACCATTTGGAGAAAAGACCATCACTGAGCATTCATAATGCTCACACCATTTAAAAGCTGGTTAACTTTTATCTTCTTAAATTTAATTAAGTGGAAATCCCTTTGCGTATGGTCCCTATATGTCAAAATTTTGACAATTGGCATTGACAATCAAAAATAACAACAATAATAATATAAACCTTTGTTCTAGCACTCATGTTTTCGGAATCTGTTAAATTTTTCCTGATTTGTTCATTATTTTTAATTTAATTAAGTAGTTAGTAGTAACTATCATTAGTGACATCTGGCAAAGGTCATGCTGTAGTGCAACGAGCATTCGCCAGCAAACGTTGTTTCATTGGTAGAAAATTAACTCCTAAGCTATTTATATATTTCTGTTAGAACACCACTAAATTAAATTAAGTTAAGTTAAATCTTAAAGCAAGTTTTGAAATTCAAGTTAATCGTATAATTCCTTCTAACTTTCCTATTTCATCTATAAAGCTTTATTTGAGAGTAAAGTGAATTTTTGCAGAACTTTCTCGTGTCTACTTCCAAATGGCCGGTTTGCGTTATGAAAATTAATACTAGTAGTTGCAAATAATAATCACCTCTATTGTCTATCCAATTCGACATCGCTAGTCTATATTCTTCATCAAATTGTTGGATTAGTTTAGTTATTTAGTAAATTCCAGGCCTTGTTGGCCAATGAATCAGAATTTCTTTAAAAACTTTTAAGACATGTGTTAAAAATGCATCTTTTAAAAACTGTAATATATCTACTTAGTCACTTTGATCTTGATCGGAGAATTCGGCGACATGAATGTATTGATATGTTGAAATTTCGAAAAAAATACAGCAGCACCAAGCTAATTTTAAGCAGAACTGGAGGAAAAGTGGAATTTTCGAGTTCTAACTGAACACTAGCTTTTTATACAGATCGATTTTTTCGATATTTTTTTACCTCACTAGAAACTAAACGAAAGCAGACGACACTCACGCCACTGGGATTCGAGAATCAGTCGATAATAGCACAGAAAATATATTGTGTAATTATATTTTCTGTGATAATAGCCATATTACCATGTTTTATTAGCTTGACAAAATGGTGAATGAAAAGTTTAGTGATACAGGATAGCACGATGAATATTGAAAGTTAGGCGTCCACCAAATATTAATCTTTTAACTACCAGCAGTACGCGGTAAGGCTGACCTAACTTAAATCCCACCCAATGATATTAAAAATATAACGGTATTTTGGCTTTGTGGTTCATGAGAACATAATGAATCCAATAAAAGATTTTTTATTTTTAAAAATAGTGGCACTTGAAGTACCATTGGAACAATTTGTACTCCAAAATATTGAAATTCCAAGTACAACTAAATAATTGCTAACATAATATTAAGAATACAAGTTTCAAAAGTTAAAAAACCATTACATGGTATTCCACAAAACAACTCTTCTTTTGGTTAGCACCCAAGAAAACCTTACAAAGGGAACATATTGAGGTGGGTTTTGATTGAACTCCTTGCAAGGTACATAGTTTGCATCTTCCCCGTTTTCCCACAAATTTTAGCCAGTAATTACCCAGATAAGGCAACCATATACCTGAAGGGAAACTATAATCATACCGGCGTTTTTTCCTGTAGTGGCAAGGGATTTCCTTTCTTTTTGTTCTAAGTAAATATCATAAACTTCTGTTAAGATATCGAAAATCTAACAAATTAGTTGGTAGTTCATCAACTTTTTTGCTATCATAAATGAGTTTATGAATGCTATCGCGCTGCATCTCCAAAATACGTTATAACCAAATGATGGTCAATGCAACCCATTGACTGATTATATTACGCGGCGGTATGAGGGAACATCTCTGCAAATGGGACGGCCACGATTGCAACGACTCAAGTGGTCTTTCTAAAAAGCTAGCCCATATACATATAAATGAGCTAGCCACTAGGGCGGTATTAGATTTTCATGTCCATGATGTCGATTTAGGACATATGTTTACACATCAGTGTCTCGAGTTCTAGCAGACTCGCTCATTTTTTTTATGGGCAGTTTTTTCAACGCCTTTTTTATCACGTTGTTTTCGTTCCAAAGTCATGATTAATGTCCCATGGAAATTTGATCAATTGTTGCCACTCGATTATCTTTCCATTTGGATACCCATATTCCCGTATTAGAGATGCGACAATCAAATTCACATCCCTTCAGTTTTTTATCATCCGTTATCTTTTTTGGTATACATTTTTATTGCTTCTAATTGTTCCACAAGTTAAAATGTCTTCTTTTTTAAATTTTTCAAGTAATTTTACTGTGGTGTAAAAATTGTCAAAATATATTTCTTTATTTTTGTTCCAATCTTCTTCTGTTAAGTGTAAAACAATTGTAACTCTTATATGTATCATCAACTGTTTCATTTTTCCCTGATAAACGTCAAATTCTTTAAAAAATCCTTCATAGGATTCTACTGATTGAAAGAAGAAAATCCTTTAAATTTTATTATAGATTTATCTACACACGCTCTCTGTCCACCTCAGTAATTAATAAATTGCGAATTTAGTGTATCCAGATGAGGTCGTACTTTATATTGCATGTAAATGATAACACTCGTATCCTTGAGGATACGAGTGTTATAAAATTGTCTGGAATCTGTTCCAGCATTGTTTCTCTCCCAAAAAGAACGGAAAAATCATCATTAGTTGACCAATAACTTAGAACTGAGGGAAGAATGTGGTATCCCATTAAAACATTTATGTCTATAAAGCGTGAAACTCTTCTTTTGTCATTTGTCATATTTAGCTGTTTTCCTTTTTGAGTTGCATATAAATTTGACTGGAAAGTTAAATCTTTTACATATTGTCCTAGCCGTTTCAAAAATATATCAACTGAAGACTGGCAATCTCTAAAATCATTTGTTTCCTAAATACATTCGGATGCAACATACGAAGGAGTTTCTGTAGATTTTTCCAACATAACCCAATGCGTCTCGACGTTTTCCAACTCTGCATTGGTCTGTTCCGTCTGGTTCTTCAGGCTCCTCAACTTGCGTGGACTCGTCCTCATCTCAATCATTTTGAATTGGATTGGCCACATCACCAATTTCTAAGATTGGGTTCCTTGCCATTTCTATTCCAATATTACTATTTGGGTTGTCGTCATCTGATTCCCAGTCCGTGTCTTCGTTATTCTTCAATGGTAATAAAAATTCATCAAAATGATCGTCTTCCCAAATTTGCATATAGTTCGTCATTAGTCAGATTTTATTTTCGAAACTTCGCCTTGATAGACATTCTAACGAACCAAAAAGTGCTTTAAATGCATTTCTTATTAAAATCTATCGGAAATGGTGGTAGCACAACTTTCTTTATTGTGCTACCACCACCACAATTTATAATCCTCACCGGAATAAATGAAAATACCCGATTTTATCCACCCAAAAAATGTTACCGCCCCAAAGTCAAAGTAAACTTGAACGACAATACTGATTATTTATCTTATTCTTATTCGTTCCAGTATTGTTTTACACGTGGATAAAACATGCGGAAGGTAAAAGTACTTTGACACTTAAAGGATAAAAATTGTTTGTAACACTTGACCACACATCCAAAATACTCTACAGGGAGTTTTGAATTCGAAACCAAAAAACAACATCTTGGCTATCTTGGTTACTTTATACCGGATATACATAATACCGAAAATTTTTTAGGATTGGTCAAAATGTCCAAAAGTTATCAAACATCAAAGTTAATTAAATTTTTTATTGTGTAAGAATTATTTTCCATGAGTGTATTTATATTAAATATTTTTAATGAATTTATGCCTGTACTTTTTGTCTCGGTTAACGCACTTAATTGTCAATATTCTGAATATGTCAGTGTTATGTGGAATTATCGCCATTTGACAAATTATAAACGTAGTTAATTTTGATAAATAGGTTAACCGAATTGGAAAGTACCAGTCACTTAATAAAATTGTGTATTGAATTTGAAAGTGTGCATTTCTAAGCAGACGGACACCAAAAAATATGATAATTTCAATGCGAGAAATGTAATAAACCTAATAAAATTACTGTGTCATCCCAACAAATGAAGTACAACGACTAACTTTTTACTATTATATTTATTAGTTATAATGTCAATTTTATAAAAAAATAAAGCTCTTATAAGACCTTTCTTCGAAAGCTTACCTACTAAAAGAATGTACAAAATATTCTTAGGTTATTTATTATTTACATGACTAGCAGTTTTTATTGCGGATTTTTAACTATGCTCTGTTTGTAGTTCAGTTAATCGATATCCACACTTTATTATTATTACTAATATTAATTAATTAATTAATTTCAACATTCTAACAGTAACAATGCAGGAATCCATCCCTTCAATTAACTAAATGAAACAGAGAGCAAAGCTGCGACGATATTATTTTTATGTCAACTAGAAATTCTACTATGTCTTTTAAATTTTCGTGTCTAAATATTTACAGTCATTATGTACAATCCTAACAAATAAAATCTGAATTCTCTTATGTAGCTATGTGTATATAAGGTAATAAAAATTATATAAGTTTGTTTTATATCATGAATATAACAAACTGCTAAACTTTTCCTGATATCTTAATTTGTCATGTACCTAAACATTTGGGAAGTCTTCCCGCTACATGTGTAATAATTAATTTATATTCTGAAAATGATTGGATGATTTGTATAAACAGACGCATTAATCTTCATGTAACATATTTCTAAATTTAAATACTAACTTATATACAATAATTTATTAAAACTATAGATGACTATCACAGGTTGTCCCACTCACGTTTTCTTCATTGTCATTGTTATTTATGTTTTTCTTTTTGTTTTCTTTCGGGGGGAAAAATAATATTGCGAATATATTCCTAAATGGAGCTTCGACTGCCAGGTAGAGCAAAAACGCTGTTCCAAACGACAGTACTATATCCGAGATGGCCAAACTTATCTGAAATTAGAAATATAATTTAAAAGTATTGGATGAGACGCAATCTTTGTGTGTTAACTTCCAGCATTAACTTTGGCTTTGAAAGCTTTGGCTAAAACGCCCCAATTAAGTAAATTTGATATATCTGACTAACTATAGTGGAAAGGGGTCGAATATCGATCAGCGGCTAATATCGACCATATTAGTTTTACCCAACCGAGCTATAAAATAATAAAATAGGTATGGTATGGTATGGTAGAGGGGTCGCCCTTCAGCACGTCGACCACCATTGATCTTTTGTGTATACCCTTCTATGTTACACGAAAATCCCTATTTCTTTCAAGAACCTCAGAATATTTCGAGGGTTGAGTTTTTGTAGATCTCCAGGTGCCACAAGGGCATTTTCATGATGTCTCAACCTTTGGCGAGTCAGGGCCTTATATTCGCAGAGTAAGTACTCTTACGTTTCAGCCATAGTTTTTGCAGAATCTGCATTGCTAGTCAGTAGTTTTCCCCATTTTCTTGAGGTGGTACCTCCCGGAGCCACGTTCAGTGAGAAGGCCTACGACCAGTTTTATCTAATCTTTTTGTAGCTTGAGAAGCTTTTTGTGTAGTTAGACCAGTGAGAGATGAGTCTTTTGGCCTGTCTCTGCCCAGGTGCACAGGCCCAATGTGCCTCTTTCTGACTTTTTTCCCAATTTCGGAGTTAATTCATTACGTGCTCTTTGGTGATGTGGCTTCGTTGCCTTCCACACCCTCGTGCCCTACGACATTAGGGTAGGGTCTGTTTCTGTTTGCCAGTTGATCTGCAGCCATCCGACAATTCCACAGTAGCCGGGAGTTGATTCTGCTAGATGCTAGCGCTTTTAAGGCTGCTTGACTATCTGATAAGATATAGATCTTTGCACCCCTTAGAACTTTTTTGGCCCATTCAGAGATTGATAGCATTTAGTTGTACTTGAGGGAGTGTTTTCTAAAGGTGCAGGTGCAGGTGCAGGTACCACATCAAAGGAGTGATCAAAATGGAGTTTGTTTCCATTGTATCGGTTGGTATATATGGTCATCGCCTCTATCTGGACGTCCTTCAGAATATTAAGGTGACCAGTCAGGTTTCCTGACTTCAGTTTTTGTGTGTGCGCACTAGTCCAGGCCTCCTTTTCTATGCATATGTGCAGCGGAAGGAGGTCAAGTAGGGTTTTCAGAGCTGCTGTCGGGCACGTTTTCATAGCCCCTGTTATACCCAGACAGGTGAGCCTTTGTACTCTTGTTAACTTTGGTTGTGTTATAATTTCCTTTGTTTTTGCTCACCACATTAAGTAGGCATCGGTTATTCTAGGCTTTACAACAGTGTTATAGGACCACCAGATGATGGAGGGTTTTAGGCCCCATGTTTTACCAAAGAATCGTCGACACGCTCAGAGCGCTGCCGTTGCTTTTTGATAGTTTTTTCGAGGTGTGGGTTCCAGATTAGTTTCTGGCCAAGAACCTCTTTTGAAAGCTCTACCGTTGTCCCTCCCAAAGAGGGTGCTTTAAGGTTCAGCTTCCTTCTTTTTGTGAACCTAAGAGAGCTTTAAAATAATACGATATGTGCTGCCATCTCTTTTAGGCAGGTGAAAATTACCAGCTGCAACGCTCTTTTCTAAGGCGTACAATTGCATCGTTGCAAAAAAAGGTTTGAATGAATTCAAAATGCAGGTACCTTCCCGTTAGATAGAAACGTATTTGGGAAGGAAAAGTTTACTGAAACAACAATAGAAGCCAGCGAACCTTAGGAAGAAACAGTTTATTCAGATCCGAAGCCTGAAACTAGTAGAAATCCAGATCCATCGTATGTAGAAGCAAAAGTCATGAAGCAGATATACCTACGTCATGTTACACATCCACTAGAAGTCTAGCAGAACGAGGCACGCGCTCGACCAAGAGATAGAGTCAACGAAGCACATCTTCGAGCTTGTCAACAATAACAGTAGTATTCCACGATAATGGAACCGATGAGAAGAGTGCATCGTTTGAAGATTTCATCAGAATAGAAAACTAATGGCCTAAGAGAAAGGAACAAATACTAACGTCCACTCCACTGTAGGCAGCTTTGGAGAAGATGGAAAAAATTAAAGAGAAGAAAGCTGATAAAGTTGCAACAAATTTAATATGCAAAGCAAATAAACTGCAAGTCTAAACCAACAGCAGCATGGAGAGAATATCGAAGAAAAGAACGATGCATGTTCAATATGCCTGGACACAGGGACAGATGAACTGTGGTGGTGGGTTAAGTCATGTCGCATTTGCTTCTATGCTGCCTGTACTAAAATATCTCGACCAGAAGACTTGAATTCAAGTGTAACATGCGAATAGATATTGATCGACATTACCCTACTATGTGATCGATATTAGCCGACAATAAGAGTATAATATCAATCAAGTAATAGTTTCGTTTTTTTTTTATTTTACACATTTATGTCATCCAAGTACAGAGGATTTGTTTACGGTTTTGTGTTGTAAAATTAATAAAACTTACTTATATCTTAAGTGATCGATATTCGACCCCCATATCTATATTAAACTAAATTTGAAGACGATATTATTCGGAAGGATATATTCTCTTATTCACCGATCGATGACCCAATAGAATTACTGAAATGCGTTCAGAACAACCAGATGAACTACTGCCATATTCTTTATTCATTTTCGATATCTATGCAATCTGGTTTAAGCAGCAGGTTGAATAGTTGTTGGATTATGTTGATGACACTTTCAACATATTGGTTATTATGTCACATCTTAAGACTCAGAAAATTACAATGGAGGAAGCTACCCAGAGGACTATAAAACAGTCGATAATATACTGACCTAAATAATTATCGAATAAATAAAACAGCATTATTTACAAAACAAGCCAATCCAGGTTAATTAATATCTGAAACTTCTCTTCCAAACGCACTAAAGCTACTACACAAGACATAATTAAATTAGTGCCTGGATGAAGCTATAATAAGAACTACAACAAAGAAGACAGGCTACTGGAAGAACGTAAAAAAGATTTTGTAGCGATTTTTTATTCAGCGGGATTAATTCACATGGACTTGGACAGCCAGGATATGTTGAAGGACATATGTTAAGGAATTCTATTTTAGTCGTCAGGATAGAAATAAACGATCGACAGTACAGAAAAAACATGTTTTTTACATCTGGTTCTATACTTTTCGATATTATCCAGGTCCCACCTAATAAAATGGTCAAAAGGTAAAAAAACCAAGACATCTGGCGACTTTACATCACTACCTATATCTATTCTGACAAATGCTTTCAGCAGGATCATGATATTCCGATTGGATTAGCTGAATCTCTTTCTTCGCAGATAATATTTGCTTCTCTTGAGAAAGGCGATGATACATATTTTCTGTCATTATATTTTAATATAAAATTAATTTTAATTCAAAAAAGGGGGATACTCAGAGAGTGGTAGTCATCATATCCAACGCAATAATTAGTATATTGTGGAGACAAGAATGTAGCTATTGCGGGTAAAGTCCCATCATATTTAGCTACTGAATGCATGGTTTAATGAATATAATATTTATTACCTATCCTTTGTTAGTAGAAATACTTTTTATAACGCTTGTCTCCAATTTAGGTTACTTACTATGTCAAAATATGAAGTTACATCAGCTGCTCCTTTTTTAGCTACGGCACGCATCTGAATCTGGAAATGGATTAAATAGGCTCCGTAAACTAGCTTGCTCAACGGTATCCATGGCTTCCACGCTAAGAAGGAGTATACCCATTTGACGTGTCCGTAACTTGCTACGTATAGTACACCTATGCTTCCTGTGAAAAATATATGTAAATTTAGATATTCTGAGTTAAAAAGATATCGGACATAATTTTTGCGGTAAGAAATATTTTAAATCTGCACCGTCTGTGTTGAAATTGAGCTTCAAGATATACATTTTAAAACTAAGCAGCTCATTCATCAGGGGGTCATCAGTGGGCGGGGGGGGGGGGGGGGGGGAAAAACCCCACCCCCCCCCACACCCAAAAATTTAGGAAAAAAAGGGAAAAAAAAAAAAAAAAAAGGAAAAATTATTCGGAGATAATAAAAGTATTATAAAACGAAATAAGAAAAAAAAAATAATAAAAATAACAAAAAGTTAGAGAAACGCGGTTTTCGGCGAGAAAAAGGCGAAGGAGTTCAGCTACGAAGTCCGTGATGGCAAAAATGGGAAGAAAACAAATACTTTATGAAAAAAAAATTGAGAAAATGTGGTAAAATGTTGAAACGTAAAAAAAAAATCGGAAAGTTAATAAAAGTATTATAAAGCGAAATAAGAAAAAAAAATAATATAAAAACAGAACCAAAATATTATATATTTTAAACCATATATTATAAAACCAAAGAGAACAATAAACAATAATAAAAAAATTGTTCGGAACGTTAATAAGGGTATTATAAAACGAAAAAGCAAAAAATGAATATAAAAATTAGAAAAGCGCGGTTTTTGGCGAAAAAAGTTTAAAAAAGGAAAACAAAATTAAAAAAAAGGGAATTGAAACCGGGGGCAAAAAAATAAAAACTCAATTTTTATATCTCTTTCAGAAGTTTCACTTCAGTTGTGTGCTTATAAACGTGAGGCACATAATTTTTGGTATGGTGGATGCTGAAGAAAAAAACTCATCCTCTAACCAAATTCCTTGAATACTCGATGGTATATATTGTCTCCAATTGAAGCCAAATGGTCTCATATTGTACCATCCATCATTTCATTTCATGACAATAATATGATTTTGGTACATTTCTATAGAATTTCTATGATCCTAGTTTTGTAGGTACCACATGTCTGCGCTTCGTTCCGGTTACAAAAATGAATAAACTTTTATAGATATCGTCACGTGTTACCAAACAGTATTGTAAGACGAGCTTGTTTGTTATATCCTGGATGTTTGATAAATAATGTATTTTACTGTATTCTAAATTGTAAATAAGTATATATTGATCTCTGTTTTGAATCGTAAAAAGTGTCACAATAGGCTAGCCCGTTAAGAATTTTAACCGATCTTTAATGATAAAGAGGGTCATAATGAGCTAGCTCCTCAACAATTATAACGAGCTAGCACTTTAAACATTTTACCGATCTCTAACCGTAAAGAATGTCATAATGGGCAAGTGTCTAAAAACTATAATAGGCTAGCCCCAAAAAAATATAACGGCTAGCACGTTAAGAATTTTTTCGGATTCCTAATGATAAAGAGTGTCATAATGGGCTAGCCCCTACAAATTATAACGGGCTAGCACGTTATGAATTTTTACCGATCCTTAATGGTAAAGAGTGTTATAATGAGCTAGCTCCTAAAAAATTATAATGGGTTAGCAAGTTAAGAATGTTTACCGATCCCTAATGGTAAAGGGTGTCTTAATGGGCTAGCCCCTCAAAAATTATAACGAGCAAGTACTTTAAGAATTTTTACCGATCTCTAGCGGTAAAGAATGTCATAATGGTCAAGTTTCTAAAAATTATAATGAGCTAGCCCCTAAGAAATATAACAGACTAGCACGTTAAGAATTTTTTCCGATTCGTAATCATAAAGAGTGTCATAATGGACTAGCCCCTACAAATTATAACGGGCTAGCACGTTAAGAATTCAAGTTCAAATTCTTTATTTTGTCTTAAAAACTATAATACATAGCATAGACCACGTCAAAAAACACTTCGAAAAACAAACTTACAGTATGTTTAAAAAATCAACTTCCGCAGCAGGAATTTGTCAAAACAATTAAAAAATAACACATTACGCAACACGGTACAATAAGTACAATACAATAAGTATCATTCCTATATAAACATTCACAAAATACAACTACACTTAAAAAAAAGTTGACAATAACAGCCCTACTGCACTATGTTTATGATCACTTGTGAGCCTTTAAAAAGGTTTCAAACTCCGAAACTGTATAGAAAACATTGCTGAAAAGCAGTTGCTTAATTTTGGTTTGGAAGCTCACTATTGAGGTTGATTGCTTAACTTCCATAGGTAGCAAATTGTAAAGATGGCTTCCAGAATAAAATTTTTACCGATCCTAATGATAAAGAGTGTCTTAATGGGCTAGCCCTAAAAACATATAACCAGCTTGCACGTTAAGAATTTGAACCTATCCCTAATGGTTAAGAGCATTATACCGGGAATTTTAACGGATTCCTGAAATTACTGTAGGAAAAAGTTTGTGTTAGTGTTCGAACATTGAACATAATAAATGACATTGTCATAGTTTTGAAGCAAATTTTTTAGAAAAATATTTACATTTTAGAATACATGAAAACGTTACACAATTCTCGACCGCTAACCGAATTCACACGTATAACTATTATAAAAAAAAAATGCTCAACTGCCTGGGAATTGAGTTTTGCTGATAACCTTCCTCTTAAGGCCTTCGAATTCGATATTAAGACACTTAATAATACCACCATTTCCGCTGATACTTTCTCTATTTCATTATATTAGAAAACTTATTTTAGGATTAATTTATTGTCTTTTTTAGATAATACATGATGTACATACGTACCTATAGACCATACGGTTCTATGTAGAGCTGAATATGCAGCAGCGTCCAGTGTGTCGTATTCGTAATACGGATCATAGAAAATCGCTCCAGTTACTATCGACACGACCATCAATGTTATAGATATGGTGAAAATCAGATAAGAAGTTATCTAAAAAAAGAAGAGTTATTATCATAGTTATTATCGGATTTATGAGAAGGATCACAGAGATCGCCTCGTTTATTATCGTCACAACCATGTGTTATAGAAGCGGTGAAGATCAGAATAAGATATTTTCTGAATGAAGAAGTGTTGTTGCTTTGTTTCAAAATTTTTCAGAATATTGAAAGACCGCTATATGGTCAATATGAAAAACTACAATTTATAATTCATGCTTGCAAATGAAAATGGATGTTCCTACACATCATACACATATCTACAATCAGCATGCAAACCTAAAGTTAAAATAGTCGACGAAAAATGCTAAAAATATATTAATCAGAATTGTCATCTATAAATTCTGATATCGATCTGTAATTTTTGAGAACCTGGAGACTCTTAATTGTTGATTTTGATTCAATACGAATTTTAATTAAATAAGAGTCGAAACCCAGTGCAGTGTGTGGTGCGCAGATCAGCAGAGTCAGGTGCCTAAATCTAATAATCCAAATTTAGTTAAATAAAATGATCTGGGCATACAAGAGAGTGCACTAACTTAGAGAGCCTCTCCAGGATATAACATTTAAATTTCTTCTACTTGACGTGATGTACCTTTTTCTGGTATATATTTTTTGCACTTAAACTGCTTTTTCCCTCGATTTTGACTTTGATTATAAGCCTAAGTAGAAAGTATTGTGTAATCGCAGAAAAAATGCCTCTTCCCCCTTTTGTTAATACCTAGTAGATGTCTATCCGTGTGCATACTCGCGAATCGATTTGTCCTCTGCCATTTTAAGTAGTCTTCTTTATACTCCCATCTTGAAAGTTTTTAAATGATTCATAATGTTAGCTTTCAAAGTTCATGTTTCACTTTCATACATCATAATAGAATACACTTAACACAAATTTCAGCCTGATCTAAATGTTGAGACGTTGATTACTCAACATTGGGGCCTGGAGTATCATTTGTGATTTAATTTCTTAGTTCGGCTTCATATTTTCATTAACCCAACTCCCTCGCCTACCTAACTCTGGTTTCACTCAGATTTAAGTAGGCAAGGTGAATTTCAATATTACAGGCTATGAGGAGTTTCAGCTTTTAGATATTTACGTCCATCCTCCCTTGTTTACTTTGTTGGTTGATGACATACAGAAGAGTTTGCAATCATATATCGTCTAGTCCTATAGATAGAAGTGATTCGACTTATTTCCAATGTTGGATACAGTTAAATGCTTTTTAATTTATGAAGCATATGCAGTAGAAGTAGTTGAGGGGAGGGCAAAAGGCTTCCCAACCTCCAGTCTAGTCTTCCTGACCTCCTGATGAAGGTCAGGCAAGCACACCGTTTCCTTGTCCTGCAATGTTGCCTATCGAAGATGGTCTTCCTCGCTCTTGCCAAAGCAGTGTATTTGCCCAAGTACTAAAGGGGGAACCTTCTTCCCGCACCTCCGACAAATAGCTTTATCCTCAAGACCCATTAGGCTCATGTGCTTTCTTAGACGACAGTATCTTGTAATGGCTCCTAAGATGGTGCTCAGAGACTGCCTATTTCTCGCCAAGCGCGATTCCGTCCTGGTTTTAGTGTTAAAGATCTTGTCCCTCTGAAAGTTTTTCAATCTTTATTGTGAGGGCCTGATCAGTCAGCTCTCTAACTGCCGCTCTTATTTGGGCTCTAAAAAAGCCTAAAAGGGTTCCCGGCCGAGCCACCGTCTATAGATATTCTAATAAGTCCGCTCACTCGAGCGTGCCGCGGAAAATTTCCCTCCTGCCTGCGCAAATCCCTCGTCCATCGGCTACCCGCCAATGCCACGGCTTAGCCGTGACTCAGTTTTCGCAAGTACTTTCGCGATCGGACGGTGTGATTTTATTTTTACGGAATAGTTTTCGCACGCTTTACGCTAAACGCTATTTAAAAAATATATATGGTTAAGATGGCTAAGCGTAGTTTTTCTTATTGTACTGTTGATGACTGTTGTGTAACTACACGTGATCTCTCCCTCTTTCTCTTTTATGGAATTAGTAAAGAATTATTCCATTTTTATGAGACGAAGTGAAACTAACCGAAAGTTGATTGGACGACTAACCCAAACTAACCAAATGTATTAAAATGGATTATACCGTATCGGAACCGATTCAAATGTCTAAAATAAGTTGAGATTAAGTGAAACTAACTGAAAGTTGATTCGGCGACTAACCCAAACTAACCAAATCTATTAAAATTGATTTTAACCTAGCGGAACCGGTTAAAATCACTAAAATAAGTCGAGACAAAGTGAAACTAACTGAAAGTCGATTCGGCGACTCACCCAAACTAACCAACTCTATTTAAATTGATTATAACGTACCGGAATCGGTGCAAATATCTAAAATAAGTTGAGACTAAGTGAAACTAACCGAAAGTTGATTCGACGACTAACCCAATCTAACCAAATCTATTAAAATTGATTAGAACCTATCGGAACCGGTTGAAATGACTAAAATAAGTTGAGAAAAAGTGAAACTAACTGAAATTGATTCGGCGACTAACCCAAACTAACCAAATCTTTTAAAATTGGTTATAGCATATCGGAACCTGATCAAATGACTAAAATAAAATGAGACTAAGTGAAACTAACCGAAAGTTGATTCAGCGACTAACCCAAACTAACCAAATCTATTAAAATTTATTATAACCTAGCGGAACCGGTTGAAATCACTAAAATAAGTCGAGACAACGTGAAACTAACTAAAAGTTGATTCGGCGACTAACCCAAATTAACCAAATCTTTAAAAATTGATTATAACGTATCGGAACCGGTTTAAATGTCTAAAATAAGTTGAGACTAAGTGAAACTAATCGAAAGTTGATTCGACGACTAACCCAATCTATTAAAATTGATTAGAACCTATCGGAACTGGTTGAAATGACTAAAATAAGTTGAGAAAAAGTGAAACTAACTGAAATTGATTCGGCGACTAACCCAAACTAACCAAATTTTTTAAAATTGGTTATAGCATATCGGAACCTGATCAAATGACTAAAATAAGTTGAGACTAAGTGAAACTAACCGAAAGTTGATTTGACGACTAACCCAAACTAACCAAGTCTTAAAATTCATTATAACCTAGCGGAACCGGTTGAAATCACTAAAATAAGTCGAGACAAGTGGAACTAACCGAAAGTTGATTCGACGTCACACAATCTAACCAAATCTATTAAAATTGATTATAACTTATCGGAACCGATTGAAATAACTATAATAACTTGAGACAAAGTGAAATTAACTTAAAGTTGATTCGGCGACTAACCCCAACTCACCAAATTTCTTAAAATTGGTTATAGCATATCGGAACCGGGTCAAATGTCTAAAATAAATTGAGACTAAGTGAAACTATCCGAAAGTTGATTAGACAACTAACCAAAACTAACCAAATGTATTAAAATTGATTATAACGTATCGGAACCGGTTCAAATGTCTCAAGTAAGTTGAGACAAAGTGAAACTAACTGAAAGTTGATTCGACGACTAACCCAAACTAACCAAATCTATTAAAAATGATTATAACCTAGCGGAACCAGTTGAAATCACTAAAATAGGTCGAGACAAAGTGCAACTAACTGAAAGTTGATTCGGCGACTAACCCAAACTAACCAAATCTAATAAAATTGATTATAACGTATCGGAACCGGTTCAAATGTCTAAAATAAGATGAGGCTAAGTAAAACTAAATGACAGTTGATTTGGCGACTAACCCAAAAGTAACCAAATCTATTAAAATTTGTTGTAGCGTATCGGAACCGGATAAAATGACTAAAATAAGTTGAGACTAAGTGAAACTAACCCAAAGTTGATTAGACGACTAACCAAAACTAACCAAATGTATTAAAATTGATTATAACGTATCGGAACCGGCTCATATAAGTAAAATAAGTTGAAACTCGATAAAGAAGTATTCACTTCTATCACGTGTACTGTGCTACTCGCTACGCGCGCTTGTCTTCAGTATCCCGGATTAAGCAAAAATAATCGAAACTAACTTTAATTAACCAAACAAGCGCATTGAGACGAGCGCGCTACACCCTTGACCAACCCCCCTCCTAACAAAACTAAAATTAACCCCAACTATAACAAAAATAACCAAAAGAAAGAAAATAAAACAAGTCTTGTCACCGACGAGAATCGAACCCGGCCGTAGTATCACAAGCACAGAAGCTAATCCTGAACCGCAACTCGCATGATTGCAAATAGTTATACCGCAGAGGCTAGACGCTTTTTTAAAAAGACAAGGAATATAAGGAAATAAAATATAATCAACAAGAGAAATAATCACATTAAATCCTCTTCTCGATCTTTGATATAGATCGATGAATAATCTTAATTCTTATCTCATATCACTATCGCTTCGCCTCGCGTTAATAAGGTATTTATAAAATAATAATTTCAGGAAGATTAGATATTGGTTTAAAATCAGCACAACACAACTTACTATTGACCAACATAAAATTGTCAAACAGAGAAATGGACCGTTTTAATTTAAAATCATATGGAATTAAAAAATAAATCTGGCAACACAGCCTTTCTACAAACCTGCCATGCACCGTCGCGTCGGCCAGATTTCAATAAAAACAAAACAATACATTGAAAGTCGGCAGACAAAAGTAGTACAAATTACAGCAGATTTGTACAAGTTTTAAATGATTATTTATATAAAAAAAGCAGCGAGTAGCACAGTATACGTGATAGAAGTAAATATTTGTTACCGAGTCTCAATTTATTTTACTTATTTGAGCCGGTTCCGATACGTTATAATCAATTTTAATAGATTTGGTTAGTTTTGGTTAGCCGTCTAATCAACTTTC
>MU183077.1:144551-200167 GCA_016904865.1 Pissodes strobi | reverse complement strand
ATTTTAATAGATTTGGTTAGTTTTGGTTAGCCGTCTAATCAACTTTCGGTTAGTTTCATTTAGTCTCAACTTATTTTAGTCATTTGAGTCGGTTCCAGGTTATCAGGTTAAAATTGTTCCGCTGTTTTCTTCTTATATTTTGTAATTTTGTAATAGTTAAATAATATCAGTTGTTTTTGAGTTTCGTATTAATTGTAGATACCTTCTCGTATTTTTATCCATATCGTAGGTAATGTTTTGTTTATTATTTACTTATTTATTATAATACTAAATAACTATTACAAAGTAGTATCACTAATGAGCTATAAATGAGACAGAGAATGTCAATAATTGTTCGTAAAAAATTAATAATACAAACATTAATAATCATATTCATATCATATATTCCTAATAGAACGCTCCCCGTATAAAAGTAATCGAGCGTGAGTTGGACAATTCATATCATATATTGATCGTACACGGTAGCTGCACGCATACCGTGGCCGAGTGTGTTCAAGGCCAACGGCGGGATTTTCCACGGCTCGCTGGAGTGAGCGGACTTATTAGAATCTATAGACGGTGGCCGAGCTTGGCAAATTCATCTGCCACGTCGTTTCACGTCAACTTGCTGTGTCTCAGCATTCCTATCAGCTTGAATCTCTTGCTTTGTGCCAGCCGTTCCAAGGTATCTCCGCACCCATGGGCTGATTTATAATTACTTGTGTGTGCACATACTGCCCAGAATGCAGTTTGGCTATCATAGCAAATTACTACTTCCTCTTCATTTCTTTGTCTGACTTCGTCCATTGTTGCAACCATCAAGATTGCGTAAACCTCTGCTTGGAACACTGTTGCGTGTGTTCCCAGGGGGAAGCTTTCTCGGATGCCGCTTTTCTCCAACAATACCTCCCCTCTTCGGCAAACTTATCTCTCCACATTCTCATTGCCTCATTGGTGCTATGATCACTGTATACTCCTCAATCTCAGCCTGTCGCAGGAAGCATATGTAGATGGGTTTTTGCGATTATCAGAAATTCTTGCATACGTGTTCTAAGACCGCGTCTAAATCATATTGCTCTACACTGAAAATTGCTTCAATCTAGCTATAGATTATGTTTCGAATTACTCGCAGTAAAATTTTGAGTGAGTGACGGCTTAAACGTTACTGAAGAATGCTTCGTTCTTTTTAAGTAAGGGAATGAAACTAACTTACAGCCAATCTCGAAAAATATTTCTAAACATGGAAGTAATGAGAAATATCGCCTTTTTTTTTGATAGAGAGTTCTTCATTGGTGTTTATCAAAATGTTTTTCGACTTGATATGCCGGTGGTGATATCTGTTTATGTCTCTTAAATTCACCATCTTTAAGTTGCAGATCTTCTATTTCTTGCGTCTGGTCTTGCTTCTATAGCTCCTTGGCAACATTTAAGTTCTTTCTAATTAGTGGATATATTGTTTTATTTTCTGTCATTTTTGATATCTACCTTTCTTTTCTCTCATCAGTTGTAGTGTTTTAGTTTCTGTAGACTTATTTGCTTTTAGAATACCTCTATTATAATTTAGGCGGTCGGCAGTAAGCTAATGTATAGCCATTACATTTAGATGAGCATTTCTGTAAATTACATGATTTTAAATGAAATATCTTTCATAAACTATTCAAAACAAACTTCTCAGGTATCGAATTCAAGCAGTATTAGGTGAAGCGATCATTCGTTTAGAGTTTATGAAAACTGATTTTAAAAATCAAGACTCAAATTGTTTTTCTGGACTCCTTACCTTGCAGTTTTCAAAATAATTTGCACGAAAATTTTCCCTGTAAATTGCATGTATTTAAATATTTTTCTTTCATATATTTTATAGGCTTCCATGAGAAGAAATGGTCCGTATACAATCCCAAAACTATTCAATATAAACTTTTCGAATATCGAATTAAAGCAGTGTTAAGCGAAATTATTATTCGTTTAGATTTTATGAAAACTGTTTCTTAATATCCAGACTCAAACGGATTTTCTTTAAGCCCTGGATTTTTTACTTTGCAAGTAGTCCTCCAAAGTATCTGCAGGAAAATGATACAATTACACTGTAGTCTCAGAGCAGGTAGTTTAAAGAAGTGATGGACTGCAATAGCAGGCTGTAAAGCCCTTTGGCTAAAAAGGTTTCTAAAGGCAAAACCTTATAAATTTACTAATTTTTATTTTTATCTATTTTTTCTTAATTTATATACTTGACAATCTTAACACTCTCGGCTCAGTGACATATGAAAAATATTGGTTATGTCTAGGACTCAAAGTCACGTCAATTAATTTGTATCGTCAAATTTTACAAAAAATCTATAGAATAATGGTAAAGTATGTAGTTGTATTTGGTTCGACAGGTGTAACTGGTTTATGTGTGACAGCACTAGCAGTAGGAAAGGGTTTCAGAACCAGAGCCTTTGTTAGAGACCCCACAAAGCTACCAGAATCACTGCAAAATAATGTGGAAATTATTGTAGGAGACGTTCTAAATTACGACAATGTTTTAATGGGGGTGCAAGGCACCGATGCAGTTATTGTAACTTTGGGAACAAGGAACGATCTAAGCCCCACAACGGTTCTAAGTGATGGTCTGCGAAACATCGTTAAGGCCATGCAGCAATCTAAAGTTGAAATTATTTCTGTTTGTTTATCAGCCTTTTTATTTTTTGATATCAAAACTGACTCTGTCCCAGAAAGACTGAAGGAACTTACCAAGGAACACAAAAGAATGTATGATATCCTTAAAGAATCAGATCTGAAATACATTGCTGTCTTTCCACCGCACATTGCGCCTGATCCTGGTACAGGGTATGTCGTGGCACATGACAAGTATATCTCTAGGAAAGTTTCCAAATATGATCTGGCCCAATTTTTAGTAGAAAGTTTAGACATGAAAGAACATTACGGAATGGTTATTGGGATAGGATCCAAACATTAGGATATAACATGTACCTGCAGATATGCTTATATCTTATTTAATCCAATAATAAACTGTACATCTGTTATGGTATGTACATAGTTTCAATTATTGGACAGGGAAAAACGAAGGAGTAATGTAATTTTGAATGAATTTAAATAACGATTTTCAATTATTGGTATTAGATTTAATTTTGTAATTGTATAATGTAATAATTAAATCTTAAGCTAATTCAATATTACGGTATTATTTCTGTTCAAAATTAATTCAAACCAAATAGGAATGGAGGTTTTTCAGAGACAATCTAAATAAAAATCCTTACTTAAAAGATTGCAGGTGAAGGAACTGCCACAGCCGCCTCCAAGTCCTAGCCACAACGGCAACGCTGGATGTAGATACGTTAGTAACGTGACATTTAGTACGTCTAGTATCTAAATTTAAGGGCTACAAGTTGTTTACTTTCGATTTTTTGCGGTTGTTTACTTGCGATTAAATTGCGGATTCCCGTAATATCAGTGAAAAGGTGACCAATCAAGTAAAGCCGGGCGTCCGGCCGTGCTCATTTGCCTTACTCTAATGGCAGCAAATAATATTTGTAATGTTTCTTCGTTTTATTGTAGCTCTCGCTGTTGAACCAAAGCGACACATTCTGTGTCCAGTTCATTTATTGATAGTGTTGGTTATTTTAGCTTATAGATTTGAGTGAATTAGATTTAAAATTAGTGAAAAATATATGTAATTGCATAGGTTTGGAAATATGATAACTTGGTACCCTATTGTTTACATTTTGTTTATTTATCAACATGCCAAGGGAAAAGAGTGAATCAGTTTTTCACTTCCCCAAAAGGTGAACACCAGAAAATTCAGTGGCTAACAGCCATTCCAAGAGCTGTGACCAATCTGCTATAGGAATCAAAACACCCCTGAATCTGCTGATGAGATAATTCAAATTGTCCTACCTGGTATTCAAGCTTTCATCCCCTCTTCTATGAAACGTATCTCAAATAGTAAAGCATGGTTTGGGAAAAACTGCTCAAGAGCAGTCAATGCTAAAAATGCCGCCTACCGCAAATGGCGCCGAGATCCGACGGCCGAAAATCGAAATATATTCATCACGACTAGAAACCACTGTAAGCGGACCATTGACAAGAGCAAGAAGGGATATAACGAGCAGATGAAGAATAAGCTTCTTAACTGTCCTAACGGATCAAGATACTTTTGGTCAGTTGGCAAAGCTGTCAATAAGGGTTTCTCAGAGACGTCAATCACTGACCAAAGATGATGGCTCAATAGCTGAAACGGCCGAAGATAAAAAGCCAACATTCTTGCCGAAATATTTGCAATAAGTTCTACCTAAGGTCATCAAGGAAAGACTCCTCCAACTATCCCGAGAGTGAATTCCTCAATAACAGGTCTGGTATTTCGCCAACGCGAAGTGAAACGAATGCTCAAAAACCTAGACACTAACAAGGCCACAGGACCGGATGGCGTTCCAGCAATAGTGCTTAAGAAATGTGCTGCTGAACTAACAGCTCCACTATGCAGGCTTTTCTCCCTCTCATACAGAACTGCATGCTTTCCTTCTAGCTTGCGCTCAAGTGCAACCAATCCTGAAGAAAGGTAAAAAATTATTCCAAATAACTGCCGTCAAATTTTTCTAGTTCCCATCATGTTCAAAGTCAATATCTCGAATCGGCAGGCATCATAAGCGATCGCCAGTATAGCTTCTGCAAGCACAGATCAACGGGAGATCTCCTGGCTTACGTGACCTATCTGTGGACGAAAGCCATCGAGAGCTATGGCGAATCTTGTGCAGTGGCTCTCGACATATCCAAAGCATTTGATAGGGTGTGGCATGACGGATTGTTAAGCAAATTGACAACATACGGACTACCACCAGCACTGCTTCTATGGCTTTCCAATTTCTTAAGGGATCGAAGCATGGTATTGATGGACATCTATCGGAGGAATTTAAAATCAATGTTGCAGTTCCTAAAGGGTGTATATTATCTCCCACACTGTTCCTGCTCTATATCAACGATTTCTTAGATAGGACAAACAATTCTATTTACGGCTTTATATCCGCATTCATATCGCAGACTCCAATCGCTGTTCATTCCCAACGCGGGCGAGAAAATCAAATTAATGCCATCAATGAGGCTATGAGCGCCATCGTGTGAGGAAAATAATGTCCAGTTTAACGCAAGAAAGACTCAAGCAGCTGTCTTCTCAAAAAAGCAAACACCGTAGGACCTGACTTATTAATGACAGGACAAGCACTGACTCTGGTCTCATCCATAATATTGCTGGGTATCAACGTAGAAAACAACATGTCTTGGGTTAATCACATCACTAAAATCGCCAAGGCAGCAGCACAAAAGCTATGAGCACTCTATAGAGTATACACCTCATCAGCTCTTGCTGCTTTATAAGGCCCAGTTAAAACCATCTCTGGAATACTGTTCCCATGTGTGAATCTCGGAACCCAAACATTTGCTCAAGATATTGGACCCCATACAGAGGAGTGCAGTCCGTCTTGTGGATGACACAGAGTTGACCAAAGACCTTGATAGCCTTAAACATCGAAGAAAAGTGGTGAACCTATCTCTTTAGTATCGATACTACTACGGAAGGTGTTTGAACGAGCTGGCACTTATGATTCCACCCAGACACAAGCTGCTCATCAACATACGATTCAATTACGAATACCTAGGACGTCTCTGTTGCGGTACTCCTTTGTCTGGAGGACTGCCTCGCTCTAGAATGAACTTCCGAGTAACGTCTTTCCCGAATACTACAACCTACAGAGCTTCAAGTACAACGTCCGCCAGCTTCTCCGTACAAGCACCGCTCGGTGTGTGGCATGGGATTTCCTTTTGTGTGTGTGCCGAACATAAAAAAAAATATGATTCTGTAACTTGAAGAACCTAAATGGTGAAAAGGATCGAGGTTTCTTCTCAAGTACCTCAGGGTTTTCTCAGTGCGGTTCTGTGCTCTTTTGCTTGTGTTTAACGGATTTGACTCAGAAGTTGGGAAACAGTAGTGCCTTGCTGTTTGCAAGCTCTTTAAGGAGATTATGTCACTGGGCGGTGCTGTTTGCCCTCAGGAAGATCTAAATTGTTGGTTTGAATGGTATGTAGAGAATAATATGATTTTGATTAGAAGCAAGTGTCATATAAGATAACATTTACAAGACAAAGAAAGCACATATATCGCTCAATATCAATACTGAAATATCTGGTCTTGGTGTTCTGATGGATTCTAAGATCACATTTTCAAGTCACATAAATCAAATAACGTCAAAGGCTATGAAGGTATAGTCAACAGCACGGGTAATAAGTTTCGAAAAGAATGCGATAAAAAAATTTGATTTCACTCAGCCCCTATCAAAACAGTTAAAAACAAAACTACTGCTACTGACGGCCTTCGCCGCCACGAACTGCATCAGCTGCAAGTCCGACTGTACTTGACTCTGTTGAGATCTTCAGTGCCCACCTTGTTCTCTAAAATACTGCTCAGTTGTCTGGTCTCTTTCATAAAAGTGCTATGCTCAATAGATAGAAGAAGTCAAAAATACTTTTTAAGGATTGTAGCTTTTGAATCTGGTTATCGGAGAGAAATATGAATATGAGTGAATTAGAAGCAGTCTAGCTTTACATTATTTGGAAGAAAGGAGAATTTTAATTGTTATGTGCTTTCTGCATAGGGTAAAGGGTTATCAATGCTGCCATTGACTGCCCCCCAATTGCTAGCCTTAATTCGGTTGAGAGTACCTTTTTCTCGAAATGGGCGGTCTCATAATTGAGAAATTTAAGGCATAAAAAATCTTTGGTGATATTTTTACCTACGTTACCTATATTAAATTAGGGATATTTGTTTTCTTTTAATTCTGAATTATTGTATTATTACTTAAGATACTTTGTGATACATAATGACTATTGGTTTTGATTAGAAATGTATTATATATATTTTTTGTAAACGGTTTGCCGTAAATAAATAAAAAATAAAATAATTTATGTTGAAACCTAAATAATTTGAATGGACCGTCTAGTAGGGAAGACATATAAAAAAATTATACGGAAACAAAGTCGCCGCAATGCGATGTTAGAAGTAATGTTAAACGTATTTTGCAATATTCACACTAATACACACACTGCTTTTCTGTATAATAACCCAATATAATACTTTTATTTACTTACACCTAAGTAATTATCTGTATCGGCTCGTCTGGGACAATTTATTATTGAATAACTCAACCGCTTTCTCTTTTTGTCTTATCTCATTGGGTAATAAGATTACTATTGAATCGGTTTGATTAAATTTTTTGCAGTTCGACATAGTTGTATTATCTGGAACGTTAAAGTTTAAAATTTGCATATTGATTGTGGAAATATCGGTATTGAAACAGAATAAAACACTTCTTATATAGCAACTGTGCTAGTAGTGAAATAATTTTGGACTCAGGAATATTTCAGTTGAAAGTTAATTTAATTGAAAAATGAATATCTGACTCGTGAAACTGAAGATCTGCAGCCCCGTTAATATTTATCTATGATCTGCAGAAACATATAATAGAATCCATTCACTAAACAGCATATAAAGCTCTCGGAGAGACAAGTAAACACATTCCTAAAAAAAAACAACAAGCATACAAAAAATGGATGGCTAGCAAGGATGCAAGTGATAAAATACTATAAAAAGATCAACACACACAGTTCAAAAAAATGTTTAGTGGAAACAAAAACGAAATACGGGAAAGAAAACTAAGAGAAATAAACTCGCATATAAGTGGCAAAAGATCCTCAGAAGCGTGGAAGCTAATTAAGTCCCTTAGAACAAACACTGCAAATAAAGTCAATATTCAGCCTATCCAGCTGGACGAGTGGCAAAAACCATACGCTAAGGAACTTACTGAAGATAGAGAAAAATATTTGATTAAGTCGCCAAGACGATACCAAGTAGATGAGAACCCATAGACGTTAACAAGTTTAGGATAAACGAAGCCATAAAATCCTTGAAAAACAAAAAAGCTCCCGGACCGGAGGGATTGCGTGCAGAGCTGCTAAAAAATTAAACCATAAAACCTATCACACACCTCAGAGAATTGTTCATCAGCTACATAAATGGAGAAAAAATACCAAGCAGCTGGAAAGAAGGCAGGATAACACCAATTCATAAGAAAGGTCCAAGGGATAAATGTGGCAACAACAGATGCATATCGGTCACAGGCACCATGAGCCGTTTGTATGGAAAAATATTGAGGAATGTAATAGAGGAAGAGTATGGACCCCTAGAGATCGAACACAGGCGGGGTTTCGCGCTGGCAGAGCGTGTATCGACATCGACCATGTTTTCACGATGGTGGAGCTTAGTGAAAAGATAGTAGCAAGGAACCGTGAAGTAAACCTACTATTCGTGAACTTAACAAAAGCCTATGGTACTGTACCGATACAAAAACTTTGGCAAATTTTAGAAAAATTACACTGCAATAAGAGCTATCCAACAGCTGTGTATGAACACCCAACATCAAGAGTTAAGAAAGGAACTACTCTGCCAGATAGCTTGGAAGTTACAAAAGGTCTGAGACAGGGATGCTGCCTCTCCCCCACACTTTTTAATATATTTAAACGAAGTATTGAAAATTTGGCGGAAATCATGCAGTGGAATGGACATACAACTGAATAAAGATACAACCCTATATAACCTTCACTTTGCAGACGATCAGGTGGTTATTGTGCAAGATAAGGAAGATCTAGGGTTCATGACTCGAAGACTATTCAAATTCAAACACTACGAAGAATGGGGCTTATCAGTAAATAAAACAAAAACTTAGTATCTTTGAGTTGGGGGAGATAAAATGAAAGTTCTCGAATTTGATCAACAAGAGACCATAGATGCTTGTAACGAATATACCTACCTAGGGACAAAAATTGGTGAAAAGGGACGAACAGAAAAAGAAATTGAACATCGAATTATGAAGAGAAAACAAGTAATCGCCTATCTAAACTCAATTCTTTGGTCCAAATGCTTATCCCGCGAACGAAAACACCTCATGTACAATACAGTGTTCTTGAGCATTATGTGGATGCCAACAACCATTATAGAGGAAATACAGAAACGACAACTAAGATGGTATGGACACGTCGAAATAATGGGCGTGGAACGTATTACCAGACAAATAATGATATGGGTGCCCACGGAAATAAAAATAAGAGGTAGATCAAATAAAACATGGATAGGAGGAAAAAGCGAGCAATGACTGAGCGTAGCATGTGGCCAGGGAACTGTGAAGACCGAAGAGGCTGGCAACTTGAAATATGAAGGCATACGACGCTATAACAACCGATATAGTAGTAGTAAGTTAATTTGATGTGCATGACTGATATATTGGATTGTCTGGCTCTTGCGGTACTAAACAAGTACGCCAGTATGTGACCTATGGAGTGTTAAAGTTTAAAATTTGTGGTAGATATATTTAAAAATATTAAAAGTTAATTCCATATGCTAATATTGCAGATCTAAAAATATAAAACGATTCTCCAATAGTTGGGAGAGTGAGCTAACCTAGGCAGTAAAAAATGTATAATGCTTCGCAGCAAGTGTTGAAGGTCATCTGGACTATGTTCTGTTATCACCATACCAGTGTTATCCGCGAACATGGCCACTGAGAAAAAAACTGTCGGTATTAAAAAGCACGAACATTCAAATAAAAAATGCAAATTATCTTTTAAAAACACTTAAACTCTGAAATACTTACCTAGTATTCGTTTGATAACCATACAAGTCAATCCAACAATTGTACAAAATAAAGGCAATGGAAGTCCAAAATATTTCTTTTACTGAACAGGCTTACCTTGTAGTTGCAGTATATTGTTAAATCACATAATGCAATTTTCAGAAAAGTAAACATTCAGAGGGTAGTATCATACCATATGAATCTTAGAATGGAGGCATTTTAAAAATGTTTCATTGATCTTATAATATAGCAGATATAAAAATATAATATAAAATTATGCCCCAATGGTTGGGCGTATGAGTTGGCCCAGGCATATATGAACGTATTAAAAGAATGGGAAAAAAAGAAGAGGAGTGAGAAATCTAGGCAGTTCACAGATGAGATACCTGAATGTGCTAAATAAGGTTACTCATTAAACCATTATATACGTACAGAGAGTTATGTAAAACAATAAATAAAGAAAGTCGAAAATACATAAGGTCTTATAATAATCAGCTAATACAAAGAGCTACTGAAAAAAAACTTAAAAACATGTCTAGAGGAAAGAAAAAACTTCTTAAAATAATAGCTAAGAACAGGGAAACTGTTACAGACAAAAAATGTGTACTAAATATCATCCAAGGCTACAAAGACTTGTATACATGCCCAAACCAGATGTCGCCAGGCAAAAAATTCGAAATGTCGGATCTGAAGATATACCAGAAGTAAACAGGAACATCGAATTAAGAAAGGCCCTTAAACAGATGAAGAATAGAAAAGCACCGGAAGGAGACTGTGTTACCGCCGAAATGCTGAAAATGGGAGGAACAACGTTTGAGCACGCCCTTTGAGTTATTTTGAACAAATGCATTAGCAAAGAGAAAGTTATTTTAATCTTCAAAAAAGAGGACAACACCAATATTGAAGGCTATCGACCGATCAGCCTTCTCTCACACCTATACAAGCTCCTCACAAAAATTCTGACCAACCGGATGCATGCCAAATAAGCTCGATCTACTAGCCAGTCAAGCAACTAGGATTCAGAAAAGAATATAGTAGAAGCGACCATCTACAAAAAGGTCCGTACTCTAATAGAGGAATGCACCGAATATAACGTACCCCTGAGCATGGCGTCCGTCGATTACGAAAAGGCTTTCGACTCGGTCGAGACCTGGGCTGTTCTAAACGCAAGGTACGTGGCAAGAATAGACACAAGATATTCCAATCTTATAAGGCACCTTTACGAAAACGGTGCACTACAAGTGGCCATTGACGAAGAGACATCAACAGATAAGATTCTTCTCTAAGCTGTTCACACTGGCATTGGAAAGCGCCTTTAAAAACCTGCCATTGGAAAATAAAGGTATCAACGTAGATGAATCTCGACTAAATCACCTTCGTTTTGCTGATGATATTGTTGTCATTAGTAATGTCATCAATGAGCTGAGATATATGTTGAAAGAACTGCAGGAGGCATCAAAACAAATCGTTTAAGATGGACCTAAATAAAACCAAAATAATGACCAGTGAAGAGACATCAATAACTATAGGAGGCCACGCTCTCGAAAACGTGGAGGAATACATGTAACTGGGCAGTCAGACTGGATAAACAAAACCAACTAACTGAAATATCCCGGAGAACAAGACTTAGCTGGGCAACATTCTAAATTTCCAAAGCATTCCAGCCAAAAATCTATGAGGCTTAAATACGGACCGGAGACTATGACACTAATAAAGAGGAGTGCAGAAAGATTCAGAACAACATAGAGAGCCATGAAGCGAGTCATGTTAGGAATCAGCCTAAGAGATCACATTAGAAACGATAAGATTCGAAGAAGAACAAGGGCATTATGTTATGGGAAGAGTAGCCGAACTAAAGTAGAGATGGGCAGGTCACGTTGCAAGACAGAACCCTTCTAGGTGGACTAATAAAATAATGCAGTGGTGCCCAAGAGCCACAAAAAAAATACAGGAAGACCCCAAAGGCGATGGCGGGATAACATCCAAAGGCTAGTGGAGAGAAACTGGCCTCAGACTGCCCTCGATAGACGGACATGGAAGCTACTGCAAAAAGGCCTACATTCAGGAGTTGATGGATATAGGCTAAAAAAGAAGAAGATTAAACCAGTTTAACGTCTTTGAATATTAAATGTAAATTTTAGCACTTATTATTTACATTTCTTCAGTAAATCATATTGATGTTCGAGGTCCAGAATACTGCGTTGCTGGTCCATCACTTTGAAAATGTATGCATTTTAAATCTGGCATTACTTTAAGAACTTCTGTAAATATAGGTTGTAAATGCGCATAAATTGCTACAGGGTCATGTCTTAGGTTATCAGAAACTGTAACTCAACTTTTATGTACCACCGACTTAGCTTCTTGATATTGGTAATAAAATATTACAATAGGTAGAGATACCTGCGGTTCTGAACCACCAAAATGCGCTGATTGTACTTTCTGAGTATATTTACATTGATAGTTCGCGGGAAAATTCATGCGAATCCCTACAGAATTGGCGGACAAATTGGTTTTCAGTTGTTTTAAAATCTGGTACTGATGGAAAATATTTCCTAAATATACCATATATTTGGGTAGTTTCTCTTTCAGTGGTGTGGTAAGTTCTTCGGAAGTTACTTCGATCCCTTCTTTAACTGTTTTTGTGCAATCTTTTCTAGACCTTTAATGGTATTTATTGTTTCTTTTTTCACTCTCCAAGGTTTATATGTTACCTCCTGTTCTGGAACATTTTTGCAGCCTATAAAATTTCTAGATAGGCAGTTTTCCTTTAGTTTATTTTCACAGCATAAGGATTTACACAGTTAATCACTATTGATTAGGAAGACTGTGATCTATTATATTCAACATTCGCAGCTTTTTTACAATAAGTAACATATTTTTGTGTATAATACATAGGCAGGTGTCACGTGTTCTTGCCTAGACGATAAAATCCAAAATGGCTTATAGCGGCAAAAAGCAGTATGACTTAAGGAGCTAAACTTTGGGTTCTCTACTTTAAATTTTCCGTATAAATTCAACAAAGAATTATTCAGCAGCCTTTTTATTTCTTATTCTTGTTTCTTGTGATCAAGTAATTTTTGCCTGGAAGAATACGGCTACGTTCGTCTGTTTCTAAAAATGTTTGTATGGCCTGTCGTACAAATAATGATTTTTTGAAATTTAACTTTGACGATGATATTGCGGACAGTGTTTTAGCAAACTTGTATTTTTTAACTAATTTTCCATTGACCGACTTAGCTAGATACCTTTTTTTATTCGATGATTTTGTGGTTTTAAAATTTTCTTTAAGTTGCGCAACTGACCTCCCCGAAAAGCAATTTACATTTTACAACTTCTGTTACATTTCTGGAATCTTTCGGAAGTTTGTTACTTCCCTATTTGGGCTATCTGTCCTACTTACTAGCAGTTTGTGCCCTTTCGGCTCTTTTTTATATTTCTTTACTTTTTTCGTAAGCTTTTCTAATTTTCCCTGCAATGCTCTGTTTTCTTTCTTCAGTTGCTCTCGATTTTTTCTTGCTATATTTCTGCCACATATTTCTTGTCTGCTTGGAGTATGCTGATCAGTATTTTTGACATTTTCATTCAATTCAAGGGGTCTTTTGCAGTTTTGCAGCATCTTTTTTCCTTAACCTGAATCTTCTCTATAACGTTCTCTCCAATTTTTGCAAATGGATCTTTTTTCTCTATTGTTCATATCAGAAATCACTTTGCTACCACTCTCTCTCTCTCTTTCTCTCTTTTTGTTTCTATTTTTCATATTTTTCTGCATCCGCTTTTATTCTCTCCCTCATCCGTTTCATGTTCAGTCGAACTTGTTCTCGTCGCTTCACAGCGGCTGCATCTACAGAAGATCGCTTTCCTTTTGCCATATTAGTCTAAATTTTAAAAATAGAAAAATAGACTAATGTGCAAAAGTAGTTTGGCATATATGGTATTGAGCACGTTAGGTTTTTTACATTTATTGGCCAAACAAGCCAGGTGCTTTTCAATCCTGATTGAAGTCTTTATGCCTGGCTTAGCAGTGTTACCAATTGACGAAAAACTGACACAAACATCCCCACTTTTTCGCATTCTAAATATTTCTTTTAAAACCATTATAAATTAATACAAATTTATTAATAATCAGCCATATTAAGATGGAGAAAAATGCTACCTTATTCTGGATTCGAACCAGCGGCATTAGGATTGCCGATACAACGCTCTAGCAATTGAAATAAGTAGGACAAAATGAATTAATAAAAAAAAACGCCAGTTTTAACTCACAACAGCTTGGAATGACGATCTGAAAGAAAACTATAAAATTTATACAGAGCTGCAACGAGTCATACAAAAAAAAAACAAATCATAAATTAAACATACTTTTCCACTAGTAAACTGACTATTGACGGGTGTTTATTTAGACGTATAGATTTTTTTGTACATTACCTTCTTTTAAGTTCTTAGGCGATACTTCTTCCAAAAGTTCTTGTTCAAGGTAGTCGCAACGTGTGTATGATAGATTTAATTATTGCTTTTAGGTATTATCAAGGCTTTGTTACGTGCGATTAGCTATAAATGTAGAAGTATATTTAAGAGAATCTCACTTACAGATACGAAAAATCTGCTAAAAAACGTTCCAAATATCAACTCAAATAAGAAATTTCGAAAGGCAAGACTTTAAAATCACTAATACTGTATCTGCAAAGTTTTGAAAATGGTGTTAAAAATTGGAAATTGGTTTCACTTCTTACACATGATAATATTATTACAATACTTACCCAATTAACATTAACTTTTTGCTGTCTCATCCTGTAGAACAAATATCCTGCTACAATGCCGACAATATACGGCGTACTTCTGGCATGAGACTTTATGTAGGTCAGCAAGAAGTCTGGATGGGTTTTTGGGCTCGTAACAAAGTCCAAATAAAATAGAAGTACCGCAGGCCTCCGGTGTATAAACACTACAACGAAAGGAACGACTATCGATGCTAAAAACACTAGGCCCAAAGCTACTAATCCGGTTTTTCTCATTTTGTAGATCAGAATGGTAAGTGATAAGGCTACAATGAAATAGTGGAAGTCGCAGGATAGGTACCAGCTGTGAACCATGCACTAAAATTAGAGAGTTATATTAATTAAATCCCTATTAGAGCAGTACGAATATATGAGAACCACGTTACTGCTTTTCCTGGATTCCTCGACTGGGAGGCAGAATTGTTTTTACAGCGTTGCGCCGTTATATAATATTGACATGGGTGACATAACTAGAAATTATTAAGGTAAACGAAATGTTCCTAATCATTTTTCAATACATCTAGAGAAAGATGTTCAGAGACAAATATTGAAAATGTGAGTGGCAGACAAAATGTCTTATTTTTAGGTACTTTCACATCTGTCAATATGTATTATATAGGCCAAAAACAACTTTTATATTGACACGATGTTATTTGTTAATAGTGCAATTTTTGTTTGGATTTAAGAAAAAATATAGTTTATTGAAAGTATTTCAATTTTTAAATCCTAAACGTGGTAATGCATTAAGCTGTAATCTTCCTGCCAAAAGCTCACCTAAGTTAGGACAATAAGAAATGACAGAAATGAAAAGTAAACTTTTAAAGAATCACTCCTTTCCCGAAAAGAGTAATGAAAATTCTTTAATCAAAAAATTAAGGATATAAAGTCAGTAACAAACAAATCTCGATTAATGCCCTTAACATAGGCGTCCACATGGCATTAAATTTCTCCATATAAAATAGTGAAATAACTTACCATGTGATCCGCATTGACATAATTGCTAATGTAGAGTAAGTTCGTCCACCAGTTTTTTCTGCAGTCTTGTACTTCGGGGGAGATGATCGTTTTCCACATCGGTCCGAATCCAACAAAATCAAATAACGTCGCACAGAAGAAGATTACGTATGCATATAGGGGAGTTAATCTAAAAATGACCATTGGGAATTTTGATACTTGTTATTCATTATTAAATTCGGATACCCAGGTGACTGCGAGAATGGATGTGTTATGGTTGCGGATCTATGTGAGAAATTCATTGCTTTATCACTCAACTTCACAATATTCAACCAATTTTTTAAAGTAACATTTGACTCTGCCAAAAGTTTCCCTTGACCTTAAAACGTGCGCCCTTTTAATTTCTTCTCTTGATTTGTCCCGCTTAAAACCGCTTTTTATTGAAGTTAATTTCCAACTCGACGTTGGCATTCGAATGTTGTTCTACCGTGAAAATAATTAAGAGCGCAAAATCTGAAGCTTACCCGTCTTAATTCAACATATGCATTTAAAAAGTAATAAAAAGTAAAAATGAAATAGAAGAATTTATTATAACAATAGCAAGATGTTCAAGTATTACTGTAAATTATTCTAAATATCTGAAGCACCTCAAGCTACTTGAATATTAAAGTGCTTTCAATATTTTAATGGAATTGCGCTCTTTTTGAAGTAAAACTTCTTTAGTCGTGTTTAGCACACTTTTTCCTGAATAGTAAATAACACTGAGCCGTCACGCATTAACGCTCAAGGTTGTCTACGGTCAGCTATTTAACGCGTCAGGCTTTAAGCTCAAAGCTGTAGACGCTCGACTATTTACCTCTCATTCGGTTAACGTCAGAGCTTACAGTTTGATAGAAAATTTCTAGGAGAAAAAGCTTCTCTGTTTCGAAAAAATGGCAGTTAGGAAAAGGGACTTTTCAGGGAAAATGTAAAGACATCGATTTTTAGGTTTTTTCTCGACTTTCTTGTTTTTTTTTTTTGGAAAAGCCGATTACTTGACTTAATATTTGATTACAGGAAAACCGAATAAACCAGAGCAACCATCAAAAGATCGCATCTATCTCATTTTTCAGAAACCAGTCTCTGATTCGTAAACCTCATGATTTCTGCTATAAAAAAGTATTGTTACGTTTTTGCCGTGGGTTCTGACGAAATCACAACTTTTACTATTTTACAATAATACTCTCTTTATTCTATATCACTCTATACCTATAATTAAACACACTAAACTACTCATATGACCTTGTAACTATTAGATCTTTACAATTCAGAACTTTACACGCGCTTTGCCTGGCTATTTATATACAATCTAAAATCTATCGCGATAGCTCCGGACGAAGCGAGGCCTCTCTATACTATTCTCGACCTGGCATCAGGCGAATTCCACACTTCCTGAATCTTCGCGGCCGGCGATGACTCATACGTAGACGCGACAAGGCTAGTTCTATTATAGGGTCGCACAAAATATTCAGATGGTTGCTAGCCGTGACAGTATAGAACAATTTTCCTCTCGAAATAGGGAAATACAAAAATCTACGTTGAATTCAAACATGCGGAAAATCGAAAAAAACTTCCAAAGTTTTTTGATAATATTCGGGCAATTTTTCAAGTCTGTTTAGATAGCCTTGCTTTTGATGTGTTATGGGAAATTTGAACGATACGTCTTTCAATATTTTGGCATGAGTTTAGGTTAAAATATGTAAATTTACACTGGCTGAAATTTCATTTGAATCCGGAAAGATGGGTCAGGATGAGAATGTGAAATTTTTTGGTGGTTAAACGCAGTTTCTGGTGGATTTTATGGCAGATTTCTATGTACAATTTTATTTTTATCGATGCGTACAGCTATCGTGGTAAGTAAGTAGATTTACTTGCCTGAAATCTCATGTAAAATGAGTTGAGGATGGGAAAATCGGCCAGGATCGGAGAATTTGGACATTTTTCAAACGATAAATTGTATCTGAATATTGTATCGCGATTTTCTCTGTGCATCCGTAAATTGTGGCACCACAACATTACTATTACGAGTGGATTTCAGTACTCCGACCCGTTTGACAGCAAGCGCCTTCCGAAGATGCGCATGAAAATAGGATATATCGAGGTTGAAGGTTCTTCTCGTTTGGACTTCCGTCCATGAAGGTGCCTTATGGTAATTAAGTTTTCAACTGCTGGTTGATGATTGCTAGATAGCATTTTTTGTTAATATTACAAAGCGTAGTAACGCGTATCTTTTGTCAGAGTACCGGCTATGCTGTTGTGAAACATCGTGTGCAGAGCGGTGTGATAACCCTTTTATTTTAAAACGTAGGTTCGACTCATGTAATTCTAAGTAACAGGGCTATAAAAAATACCATTTTTCACCAGGGTCTTTCCGAGGGACCACTGCCCATTTTCTTGGGACCTTCCTTATCTGAGAAGGAGCCCAGCCGTTTTCTCCAGCTTGGACCAGACAGAGAGTTTAGTGTAGCCTGGTTATCCCGACTGGTACCTTGTCTAGGTCTTCCAATTACCGAGGGCAAAACACATCGTCAAGTCTGGTAGGATCAATTTCAATTAATAATAAATCAGCACGGCTAATATGTTGAGCTTTGTTTTTGATTTATCGTGCTATCTTTAATTTTTCAAGTGAAAATACTAAATATAATCTACCGAGAAGCACCTACTGGAAATATCACTTCCAGAGATACTGAGTTTTAGTTCGCTGAACTTATTTAGTGGTTTTAATAAGAGACAGTCCTCTAATATACTGTAATCCATTTACCGTTTCCTCTCTTGGTTTTATCTAAATACATATGGTACAATTAGGGCGGTTATGCCATTAATATTAAGTTAATGATATCTATCTGTAAAACCCATGACAGAAATTTAATTTGTCTTATTTAAACCTTATTATTGAACGTTTCGCCTTGATATCGGTCAATTGAGCTCAATTTTCCTTACTTGGTGCGGCTATATTTTATTCAGTAAACCCTTTTAGTTCAACATTTTGAAGATATTTTAGAAGTCTTCTATATTGCAGCTGCCAAGGGAATAAGCTAAGCGTAGATTAGTGGATATTTATTCCCTAATTTTAACATATAGATTATTACATATTTAAGCAATAGTAACTGGGTAATATTACAATATTATTTTAAAGATAACTCCTCTCTTTAATTAGCATCCAGGTAATTTATTGAGATTTTTATATAGTAATTAGTAATGTTAATTTATTTATCAGAGACTTGCTAAGTACCATAACTAGTGCTATATTTTGATTTGAAGTTTAATCGCAGTGAGTACCAGGGCTAAATCGTTTAATTGATACTTGATTGTTGTAATTTCTAGTGTTAAAGTTTCAAGATGAAACTTAATTAACGGCAATTAATGTAATTGTAATTTGAACATTAATTTCAAGGTCAGCTTAAGTGATATTTCATAATTTTTTTTAGCATAATATTAACCATCAGTAATCAGAAAACTTTCTTAATTTTAAGAAAGTAGATTGTTCCACCCACGTGGTATTTTTTTTGATAAACTGGTTGTTTGTATTCCTGGTGTTTATTTTGGCAACTGTATTTAGGCTATAATTCAATCTCATTCTAATTTTTTTACGCTTTTTCACGAGGTATTTTTTCTAAATTTTATTCTCCGATTTTTAGACAGATAGAATTTCTAATAAATTTCATACAGTAAAAATTTCGTTGGGTCCGCTCTAACTGCCATTAACTTTAATCCACGCCTTTAAAAAGAATAAAACCACAAACGGCTGAGTGAGTTAGGCCTATGTACCATCTGAAAGCGCGAATAAGGCGCGTTACAAAGTAGCGATTTCTACCCATCTTATGGGAGATTTTGGGGTATAATTTTATTTTAAATATCGAACTTTTGGCAAGTAATTTCAAAATATAGAACACAGAAAATTACTTGTATTTCTTAATATTAATTTCGCATTGTTGAGGTTCTAGTTTCTATCGTATGGTCTTCAACACGAGCACGAGCACGAGCCGTTTTTCTTTGTTAATATTTAAATTTCACTATTGGCACTAGTCATTACAAGTTGTAAGTATTAGAAGACATTAAGTAATTCTTTAATTTCTTGTTGGTCACCTGAGCACGGGTTTATATGCTTATGTCTAATACTATAATACAGTACCTTATATATCTTAATACAATTATAAAAGCCGGATTTAAAAATTTCTTTTCCCATTGTACCAAAAGACAGTAGGTTACCAGTAGTCCACTTAAAATGAAGAATGAATCTACAAATAAGTCTCCGTGGAAGAATAGGGTACCAAAGAAGGATCTATATTGCTAAAAAATTAGAAATTGATTAAGCATATGATAAACACATTAGGGATGATCCATCAAAAATATTTCAAATAAATTGTACGTCTTCAGTTATACCAAATTAGACTGAACTTTTATATACTTCTATTTATTAGACTGGTTTCGACATGCGCTCTGTTTCCGTTCCATTTACGTATGAATATTATGAATATCAAAATAAGTTGGGCAGAATCCAGATTATATAATGCCCAATATATAATTCTTTTGACTTTTTGGGGTTAATGCAAAAAAATAAAGCCCATAAATGGTGATCAGAGCTGCTGATAATAAAACAAATAAATGTGAATAAGAAGGATTTAACTGGATATCAAAATTAGTGTCAGCTATAAATTATTTAAATGCTTATGTTCATTGCTACATGTTGCAATGAATATGAAGTAAGAATAACAACCGAGTTGATGACCATACCTATTTTCCAATGGGTTTCTTACAGTCCATTTACATTTTTGTAAACATTTCTTAACTACTCTGAAATAGCAATTCGACCGCATTTTTATGAATGGTATTCTGTCTAAACTAATCTAACTATTAACGTTTCTGGTTTGACCAAAAATGTATTAAGAGTAGTGTCTCAGGTTATTAGTAACCCAAGTTAGAATGTTTGCTTGAGAAGTCAGGAAAAATCTGAAATATGTACGGATCACTAGAAGTATTATTAAGAATAACCATGAACTTTCATTTCAGACGTTCCTACGAAAATGCAGGGTGGTCCTTAAGTACGTCGAGACAATTTCAAGGGCGATTTCTCAGATAATTTCTAAAAAAAAGTTCGTTTTAGAGACACAAGGTGATTTTTTTTCAGATATTTGGAAAACGGTTAGAAATCTTATACTGAACTTTCATATACGTTAATTTCGCATAATAACATATTTTTAGGCAGTGGGGATTTTGATTCAAATTCTCTAGTGGCGCCCGTAAGGATGTCTTAAATAATATTTCCCATGTGGGAAAATGGGAAATGTGGTACGTTATCTGATAACTTTTTTAAATGCGCCATTTAAATCTACGTAAAAGGTGCCTTTTGTGTCTTTTAATCAGAACAGCTCTTAAAATATCTCGAACGGGCAGGCATCATAAGCGATCGCCAATATGGCTTCCGCAAGCACAGGTCAACGAGAGATCTCCAGACTTACGTGACCTACCTGTGGACCAAAGCCATCGACAGCTACGGCGAATCTCCTGCAGGAGCTCTCGGCATATCCAACGCATGACGCATTGTTAAGCAAATTGACAGCATACGGACTACCACCAGCACTGCTTCTATGGCTTCCCAATTTCGTAAGCGATCGAATCATCCATGTTGGCATGGATGGACATCTCTCGGAGGTATTTAAAATCAATGCCGGAGTTCCTCAAGGGTGTATACACACTGGTACTGCTCTATATATCTATGACCTCTTAGACAGGACAGGAAAACAGTTATATTTACAGCTTTGTAGACGATAGCACTCTTATATCCTCATTCATGTCGCGGACTCCAATGACCGCTGCTCGTTCCCAACGCGAGCGGGAAAATCAGATTGCTGCCATCAATGAGGATATGAACGCTATTGTGGAATGGGATGAGGAAGACAATGTCCAGTTTAACGCAGGCTGTCTTCTCAAAAAAAGCAGGCACCGCAGGACCTGAATTATGAATGACAGGACAAACACTGACTCTGACCTCAACGATAAGATTGCTGGGCATCAACGTAGAAAACAACATGTCTTGGCGTAATCATATCACAAAAAGTGCCAAGGCAGCCCCACAAAAGCTAGGAGCCCTCTATAGAGCAAAAAGTTGTATACACCTCATCAACTCTTACTTCTCTATAAGGCTCAAATACGACCATCTCTGGAATATTGTTCCCACGTGTGAAGCTCGGCAGCCAAACACAAGATATAAACAAGATATTAGATTCCATAGAAAGGAGAGCCGTCCGTCTTGTGGATGACCCAGATTTGACTTTTTTTTTTCTTTGTGGCAGTGACACAGTGAAGGGAGATCCTATGGCGCTCGACGAGCGGTGTGTGTGCGAAGATGTTGATTGACACGGTTCTTGAATATGACTAAAGATCTTGATAGCCTTGAATATAGAAAAAAAGTGACGGACCTATATCTTTACTATCGATACTACTACGGAAGATGTTCGAACAAGCTGGCACTTATGATTCCCTAGAGTTGCACCAACCAAAAACACCCGCCAGACACAAGGTGCTTAACATACGATTCAGTTGCGAATACCTAGGACATCGCTGTTGCGGGACTCCTTTGTCTGGAGGACTGCCTCGCTCTGGAATGGACTCCCGAATAACGTCTTTCCCGAAAGCTACAATCTACAGCGATTCAAGTCTAACGTCCACCATCTTTTCCGAACACGCACCGCTCGTTGAGTGGTACAGAATTTTCCTTTTGTGAGTGTGCCGAAATTAAAAAAAAAACAATTTATTTAATCACTTAACTAATTAATCAAAACTACTGCAGTATAAATACATCCATAGTTTCAAGGAATTTCATTTAAATTTGTAGTCCTCTATGACACCAACTCTCGTATTGGTTTCCTTGTCAAACAATAATTAATTGAAAAGGTTGTACCTTCAAATATTGCTGTGCCTTTGTGGTGAATTATACAAATGGTGAAAAGCATTTTGTGTACGGGCTAGCAAAGGGAAAAAGTTATGAAACATGGAATATTTACCAATGCATTGCAATCTGTGTGGAAATATTTAGTAATATTCACGGTGGTCTAACAGAAACGGGTTCATTTGAGGGAAACAAAAATACTCCTGAAAGGCTTCAAACTATAAGAACACCTGAATTAGAGGAGGCTGTTTTGCAGCAAATCGATGAACCTCCAAAATCCAGAACCAAATAGATTGCTGTTGTGGTAAACGCAAGCCATAAAATCTTCTTAAGGATATTACAGGTTCAACAAATATACCCTTTCCATATTGGAAAAGTGCAGGCTCTTCTACCGCGTGCCTTCCCTTTGCAATCAGCTCCAGTAAAAGATTTTACAAAATCCCCCATTCGTATCCCAGATTCTATTTACTGACGAAGTCAAGTTTTCAAGAAATGGAATTATGAATTTCCACAACAACCATTTTTATGGTGAGATGAAATTCCACGAGGGAGCAAGAGCAATTTTCCATAAATGTATGGGCAGGGATAATTAATAATTATTTAATAGGTCTCTCTTGCTCCCTGAAATGGTGTATCATACCACCTATTTCTTGAAAACGAGTTGCCTGGCCTATTGGCAAAAGTTCCAATATTGATCCGAAATGAACCTTAACTTGTGCCCAGTGGACTTTAGTTTACAGGTTCGAGGCATACCCGGATCGATCGATAAGTCGGAGAGGAAGTTCAGAATAAGTCATGGCCACCCAAGTCACCTGTTTTAAATCTTCATGATTTTTTCTGTGAAGACACTTGTTTATACCACGCCATTCCAAGATTTGCATGACCTTAGAAATCGGATAATTGTTGAATGCGAAACAATTCAAAACACTACCGCAATTTTTTTGCGCGTTTTTATACAAATGGACAGAAGGATAGAAGCATGTATATTGGCTACTGTTGGTCATTTTCAATAGTTCCTTTAAGATTTAGTAACATCTAGATTGTGGAAAATTGAAAATTACTGTTTTATTTTAGGAGGGTTCTGGCAAAAGGGACATTGTGGGTGGGGGGGAGGTCGCCCTTGAGCAAAAATTAAAAAGTGGAGTACGTATGGCCAACCGCTAATCTTTCACATATCACATTTTTCCTTCTGGAGGTGAAACTGAGAGAAAAAGAGAGGTTCCAGATCGTGAAGTTTAATAGGTTTGTTCTAGCAGCGATTTCAAACGGTACAAAACCATCCGGAGTTTGCGCATAGTAATATACGCGTTCTAGCAAAACAAAACCAAAATTCCGACTACCAGTCAGATGTTCTAGCAACAAGAAAATCCAGTTTGCAAACTAGTTGAAAACCGTCAAAACAACGAAATGTCATTCAGGGTAATTGTCACCTGAAATAAGCGTTCTAGCAGATGAAAATCTCAAACCGTTTGCAACCAAGTCTCGGACGAACATGCGCAGTTGGTCAATCCACTAAACTGGCTTCAAACCGTCCGAAATTTCATGCTAGAACAAACCCATTATTATACTCGTACTAATTCCTCAAGGGAACTATAAATGAGTTCAATTTGATTTTTGTGTTCTCTGTTTGTTGCTAGAAGGGGAAAAGAATATCCGTCCTCTATAGCATTCTTTGCTAAGTTGTTAGCCCTTTCCTTCAATTCCGGCATGACTTGGGGTCCAGAGGAATTATATAAAAATATTTCGTTTAAGGCAAATCGGAAGGAGCTCCAGTACCAAAGGGTGGGGAGACCAAAAATGTTGATTGGATTTGAGGACGCTCAAGGACTCAGACATTATGGGGTGCTTACCCTTAAAATGAGATTGAATTAAGTGTTTGGCACTTTCACGAATCGCAAGAAGTTCTGCAGAGAGGATTGAGCATAGGGGGTTAAGTTTAAATTTGAAACTTAAGTGATCTAAAGCGAAAGCAGACCCCGTGCCTTTGGGGATTTCGAACTGTTAGTATAAATCAATTAATGATTTTAAAGTTATTTGCTATGATGTATTTGAATTTTGATAGTATATATTACAACCTTTTGGGAAAAAATATTTTTATCAAGGAAGAGAGGATCGGTATTGGTGAGGAGAGGAAGGAGGGATAATTTTGACCTTAAAGAAGTCTTATTTTCTTCCAATGATTAATAAACCCCATTAAAACACTTGTTTTGTTACACTTAATACTTAAAACTAAAAGATCTATTTTGGTCATTAAAATAGAACTGTATGGGTTAAGGCAGTTTTGATTTTTTTCTGAGAAATAGTTTTATTCAGAAAAAACACCGAGAGACGCCTTTTACGTTGATTTAAATGGCACATCTAAAAAGTTAACAGATTGACACAAAATCAGTTGCGCACATGTTCATTGGAGAAGAACATATGTTTATGCGAAATTTTTCTTTAAAAGTTGTCTGAGGAAACCCCCTCCGAAATTTCCTCGACGTATTCGAGGACCACCCCGGACATTTATTTAGATTTAACATGACAATAAGCTGAAAATACATTGGGACAGAATTAATAAAGTTAAACATAATGAAGGCTCATGAAATCGAAATTAATTTCATGATGAATGTCAAATTTTGATAAAAATTAAATCTTTTTACCATCACCTATGCAGAATTATCTAAGGTATGAAAGTAAAAAGCCATTTTTAAAGGTCTGGTTTAACTTACCTCTTCCACTGTATTAAAATTCAATATGCCACTACTTAAAAAGGTACCAAAACGATGATCTGTGATAATCATGCAAATGCAAAAAACTCTCATCCCATATAATACTTTGAGTGCTGGGTTGGCATCTTCGCTACGTCCAAGCTTTGGATAGTTTTTCTTAATTGAGAATGAGATAAGTAAGCTCCTCAATGGTGAACCTGTAATAATGATGATACCATCATAATTGCAATTCTTCCGCAACACAAGTGCGCCACATCTGCATATTATATATGGTATTACCACATCTGGGCTACATAGCCTTTAAATTGTACTGCATAAACAAGTCAATTATAAATATATGTAATTTTTAGGTAAACTTAGTTTTTATGAAAATTTTAACGACAAAATTTTATTAAAACTAAATTTACATTCATTTCAAAGTCCAAGTTGTAATTGATAATTTATTTACATAGACACAAATAGTTTTTTGCTTTCAATCAGAATAACACATTTTCTTGGCAAATCTATTACTATAGGTTTTAAATGCCACTGGTACTGCCGTCGCCCCGTCGTGTTTTACCAACCAAGTGAATTTCAAAACTAATTAGATTTTGAGGTGAATGTAAATGCGCCTTAGCATATTATTCGTAGCCATTTACAACCAGATGACAATTAAGCAGAAATGTTGTTTGTAATCAAATAAAATTGTGTTTTTTACTTTTACAAAATCGGTTTAAAATAGTTATTTATGCAACAAGTGTGTAAATTTGCTCTTTTTTATGAATGGAAATATTGACAATCCCATGAATAAAAAAAGGGTAATTTTCACATGAGTAGCATACAAAATTTTTTCTACTATCGAAAAATATATGAGAAAATAAAAATATTATTGAATTTCTTTACGCGCTAGTGCGTAAAGAAATTCAATTTATTATCTTACACACTGCAGTAAATGTCAAAAAATATGTCAGATAGACTTTACGCACTAGTGCGTAAAGTAATTTATTTTACGCACTGCATTAAAAAGGCATATTTTACGAATCTCAGAGAGTGCGTAAAGTGAGTATTTTACGCCCGGTAGTAGAAAAAACCTTTAATATGTATGATTGTTTATCCGCCTGTTCACCACTACGATCTGTAAGATCTGTTGTTCTTATAATTGGGTTAGTATGAAAAACATTATTTTTTGTAAAGAAATATTATATACATGCAACTGTTGGCCAAGTACTTGAAGATAAAATAGCATGTACACTTTTTGATTTCCTCAACAAAAATTCAAACCGATGTGATTTGCTTAAGTGAATTTCGGATTTAGGTCAGAAATAAATATCCACGATGATATCGCTCTAACCATTACTTCTTATGAGTTAGCTGCTTGATTTCTGACCGAAAATATACATTTAATTTTAGGAAGTTAATTGTAAAAATAATGTTAAACGATAAAGCCATTGATTTAAAATTCAAATTACTCGAAATACAGATAGAGTTCGTAAATAAGTCAAGTTGGATCAGTGGCAGGGTATTTTTAACAAGTCAAAATCATTTTAGCCCGTCCAGGAATTGATGGTTTGAAAACTGGCAAACCTAATTAACAACCTGTAAAATGTGCTTTATTGTGTATAAAATCATATCAGTGAGGGAGCACTATAAGCGATTAGAATTTTTCAAGATACTTCAAGAAGGTAATATGACACTGGTATTGTAAATCGAAATGTAACTGGAGTTGCTATGTTGAACTATACTTTTATTACTCATTCTATAGTCTCTTGCAAGCCTTCAAATGGGAACCTGATTTTATTTTGCTCCTTTTCAAGCACTGAAATACAATAAGCAATCGAATGTAGATTCGCAATATCTTACCTCCGAATAATTTTTCTTCATTTGCCCACATCACATCACAAATAGTCGACGCTATTACCAGAAGTATTATGATGCCAGTAACAAGTCTAAAATATAATTTCTGTCTCATTAAATTATCTTTTTTTAACTTAAAATTACTAGATATATAAAAATGGGGCATTCCAATAATCGATATATACCAGGAAACAAGCAATACAGAATGCGAATTATTAATTATTGTGGATTAATTAACATTTTCTTGGATATCCTAAACCTACTAGATACAATAATTGCTCTTTTACATACTGATATGTAAGTATATGGTCAAGAATAAACCTACATCAGTAAAAGCATAAGCAGGAAGATACTGTAATGACAACTTGATTAAAATAATAAAAAATTTTAAAAACCTTATATGTATTTCATTCCTTCAGAAATCTTACTAATATAGCTAGACTATTCCCCTGCAAAAAATTCCGTCAATGTGAAAAACTGCTAATGTCATATATCTATACAAAAAATAAATGCTCTACGTAGGATTGCTCAGATTGAGATGGAATGGTATCTCGCCTACTACCTATTTCACATGCGGTTTCAATCATAAATTACTGAACACTTTGAGACTAATAGTATCTTTTTCCAAAAACATTAACTTCCATTAACTGTCTTGTCGAGTAGGCTGGTTTTAATTCCCATGCTTCAAGTTTAGATCTTTCAAAAGCCTTTAATTGTATATCATACGCGATTATCCTTAATACATTTTCCTTTTATGGCTTTGAGCCGGATATCTATTTGTTGAACTTATACCTTTCAAACCGCATACAACCACAAGAACTCTCCAATATGAAGTGCCCCAAAGTTGATTCTGTTTTATTCTTGATAGATGTAAATAACCCGGTACATCTTCCAAGCAATGATATCTTATCCTATTTGCTGACGATACCATCCATCAATCGTACCGTCGCTTTATATTCCTATAGGCAACTCCCGCATTTCTGGCATTAGATTTCTGGGAGTATATCTTGATTCTTGATCCTACTTTATTCTGGGCGGTTTACATAGCTCAATTAAGTAAAAGGTTGTTTATGACTGTGTATTTGATAGAGACTCTTTCGAAGTATTGTGTTAGTGCGATTCCTATATTCTTTAGATATTTGCTTTTTTATTCTTCTTTTGTTATACGTTATATGTTTCATCTTCTTGCAAGTAATCTAGTATTTTGTTGTTAAGGGTTTCTGTTGTTTCCTCTATTATTTTTAGTAGTCCACTTATTTGCCTTTGTGATGGTTCATATATTTTGATGTCGTCCATATAGAGAAGGTGGTTAATTTTCTGTTCTACTTTGTTCTGAAGCCTTATTTTGCGTTATTTAACGTATTGGAAAGTCGATTTAGGCAAAGGCAGAATGCCTTTAGTGAGTCCTTTTGAAACATGCCTCCTTGCCGGTTTTTATTTCTTCTTTTCCTGTTATTAAATACACGTTTGTTCCCTAGATGCTCATGATGGTTGACAGACAATTTGTCATAGATGTAATTGGTAAATTTGTAGTATTTTCTTTAGCCATGAAGGAGAAACAGAATCGAAAGCTTTTTTGTAATTTACGCAACATGTCTATAGGTTTCTTTGTTGTTTTTCTGGTTGTTTCATTATTACAGAGTCTATTACCAGCCTTGACCGTTCTTCCAGCAGCCTTTTTGCTTTTCCGAAACTATATTGCATTTGCCCCTGAGCATTTCCAGTTATGTGTATTTTAATAATGGTTGCCAGTTCTTCTGTTGTCAATTTGTACTGCTTTTGTTCTTTTGTCTCTTCTCGTCTAATGTCTTTTTCTTTATTTAATGGTGTTTTGAGCATATTGCTTTTTAGAATTCGGCGATTTCTTGTCTATTACAGCTTTATTATATCGCTGTTAACTCTTCTTTGCCACTTAGGAGTGTTTGTTGTTCGCTCGCTACGGGGGCTCAAAAAAAGGAAACTAACCAGGTGCTAACCCAAACTAACCCAAGACATACCCAAAATCAAGAAAAAAACTGTTTAGAAACATAATCTTAAAAAAAAATAATAAAAAAAAAACAACGGGGTTTGAACCCGGGCCGTCCTGGTGAGACCCAGCTATCTAAACCTCTACACTACGAGAGCTCTTGATAGAAATTGATTGCATCACGAAGACATATTGTAATACGAGATGGATCGACCATTAGGACAGGTCGATTTTTACATAGTGCATTATTTGTGTAAAGGATCTTAAAACGCTAATCCCGTATACGTTAAGCATAAGAGGGGTTAAGCTCTGCTGGAACCCTTTCCGTGTTATGGGGTCTCTTGGGATGACATTTCTGATGTTTCTGATCTTGGAGGTTTTCGATATACTTCCGGATAATTTTCGCGGTCGAAAGCATGACAGTTTTCTGAATGGACATGTAGAGGTTTTTAGTCAGCCCTAGCTTCTCGATAATTCTTTATTGGCTTTTCGGCACAACTTCAGTTGATGAAATTATTGTTGGCACTGTTTCGATGTCATTCAACTGCCACTGCTTTCCACTTTGATTTCCAACTCTCGGTACTTGGATATCTTCTCAGCGTTCCTTACGTGCAGATTTTGGGTATTGGGTACTGATTCTTCCACAATGGTTGTAATCTTAGAGGATTTTTTTACGAAGGTGATAATCACCATCTGGTTTATTAAGATTATACCATTCCAGTAGAGTAAGAGGTTACAATTTTCCAGAACTATTTGTAGTACGGAACCCGATCCTGGATGAGAAGTTCCAGCGGGCAGTCCCAGGTCCTGATGAATAATCTTGGTAACAATATCATGCCTGTCCTTATATTGCGTTGCCGAGTAAAGCTGACAACCTGCACTAACTTGTCGCTCTTTATTTGGGGATCATTGATTATATATTTCAGGGAGTCTCTTGTTGACACCACCTGGTCTGAATTGCCAATAAAAAGCCTTCCGTTTCTGGGAACAATCTTCCTGAGGCAAGCCAATAGTCCGACGCACATCTGTCGATATGTTCCTGCATAGCCTGATTCGGGTACCTCCCATGAAGCTGCTTTTCTCGTCATCTCTGCAACTTTTCTTTCTTCGTCGAGTGATGAGACTCGGGACATTCGCACTAGTACAGAGGCAGAGGAGTTGTCTCATAAGCGGCACATATAATTCTATAGAGTTTCGACTCTTGAGCTTTCGTTAAAAATAATTTCGCAAATTATTGATCTGGTGATCCCACAGATTGACAATGCCCTTTATTTGTCTACCTCCGCTCTGTCGAAGTAGGGTTGTTCTTTCTACGGCGCTTTTGGGGTGGTGGTGTTGCGCCTTTGTAGGCATGGTTCTTAATTTGCACTGTAATTCTTGAATATCGGATTTGCTCTAGGACGCAATACCAAAAGGATATTCAAGCACTGAATACGTAGATTGCTGTAAAAAGGTTTCTGCCCCTCAGTTGCATTTTAACAGTTCTTGAACCCTCCACATGAATTCAGATGTTATTTCTTTTTTGACCATCTGATGATTAATCTTCCGCGATTGCTTCATTCCCAGATATTGATGGGTTTCGCCCTCTCGTATCCATAGTTAATGATGCGAGAACTTATCAATTCCAAACTGCATTTGAACTCGTTTTGAGGAGCCTTCAACGATCTGTAACATTTGATCCAGCTGTATTTTCGTGGCTCCCATTAGAGTAAGTGAGTCAATTATTTAAGTGTCGTGTTATTGTCTCCTTTGAGATTAAGTTTCTATTGATAAGGGATTTAGAGCAAGACTAAACCACAACGGACTTAAGGAATCACTCTGAAAGATTCGTCTTTTGATGTTGACAATATCGGCATTCAGAGTGAATTATGGATCGTTAATTTGCAATTCTGTGCGCCAGGTTTCCATGGTTAGGCACGCAACGAAAACCTGGCGCGCAGAATTGCAATATCCAATCATGGTTGGGCTTATTTTGTTCAGAATATCTAGGAGCCAGTCACGTGACACTGAGTCGAAGGCCTTTTGTAGTCGGCTTTTCTATAAATTGTTGATAAATCATTACGTTAAATCTTTGTGCGTTGTATTTATGCTCTTTCAACCAGCCCATGGTTGTTTTCTTTAGAGACTGTGGCTGATATGTTTCGGAGTAAAGTTAAATCCTCTGTAAAGCCTTTCTCGGTTCTGCTTAAATACATATCTCATATGTTCGGCGTACACCAAAATATTTTGACTTAAAATATCAAGACATTTTTCGGGGGTTATGTTGGTATCATAGTACTTACCATGAGTTTGGTATTTATCTAATAATGACCTTATTAGTCTTTTAGCGATTTTGACTTCGTGCCGCCTATATATTGAGCCAATCTGCCAATATCCTTCCTCGGTTCGTCGGCTCTTCCCTGCAACATTAATACTATATTATTTCATCTATGCTGCCTATTGATCTCAATCTAGCTCCACTGATTTTTTCTGTTCAGTATATTCTGGTTATATCCTGGTGTTCATGATATGAAGGGCCAAGCCAGGTGTTTAGAAGGCTTTAGTATTGGTAGTACCAATTGCCTATGTAGTGGATCGGCACCACTGAATTGTTGTCATGACGTTTTCATCTCAATGTGGAGTTGTTCGTAAAAGGCATCGTAGCTTTGTGTTTATGTGCAGTCATGGGCATGTAGAAATTGGTCATCATTTAGGGTGGATGATATAGCTGCTTCCTGTATATTCATAGTATCTTGATTATCGTTGAGTTTTTATCAACTTCAGTTCTAATGAAGTCTTGTCGATCTTTAGCAGTAATTTTTTTCGAAAACTATCCTATACGATACTATACTATATTATTATTATTACCATTAATCGATATGATATGATGTATATGATCCTAACAACTTCCCTGTTATTATCAATGTTCTACTTTAATTAGGCAGTGATGCATAAATAAACCATATTTCGGTAGTCGTCGTAAAAAAGGTGACAAAAAAAGAATGTTACAGATATCTATTTAATAATAATTGAATAATAAAAACATAATCAATAATGTACACTCTATTTTTAAACGTTTTTGCAAAATTGCTCAAAGTATAAATTGGTTAATCTGATATAGTAAAAGCCATTCGTTAAATCATCAGCAAATCATTACTTACAAAAAGGAAACATCTAAATGATCCCAATTTCTTTCGTTTCTTTGTGCTTGGCAGCTTCGTTCTCCAATATATGTTACATAAGTAACATTCTCTTTTCGTAGCGGCGTGTCGACAGTTGATAGATATGCGTTTAGATATTCCTCTAGATCTCCTGGTTTACATGAAGCAGGTAAGCACCATCCCAGTAGTACAGCATTTTCCGGTTGTTGGGAAGGATCTTTTTTGTCCTGAAAAAGATAAGACGTAACGATTGAATATTTAATTATTTGATTTCATGTTCTTTTTTCTGACATTCCAATAGGTATACTTTAATTTATTTTGTAGTTGTACTTCCTAGCCATATATAATTATAATAATAATAATAGGGAAGTTATTAGGACCATGAAAGTGTGAAATATTCGTGAAAATGCAATGTCTAGGGAAGCTTCTCTCAAAGTCTGAAAAAATTGACCAAGAATAAACCCTTGAGGTATGTTAAAAAATATCCCAGTCTATGATTCTCTCATAATCATAGAACCTAAACGTGAAATTGTCTGCTCCAAAAGTTGGATATAAATAAGCTAATATAAAGTTATATAATTTTATTGCCACTCGTTACTCCTATTATTATTTTATTATTAGCGGTACGTGATTCACAACAATTAATCAAACAATTCGAATTGTTTTTTATTTCGCTTTTTTACAGTCCTACTTTTCGTGTCAACGTTATAAACAAGTGAATAAACCCATAAGCTTGTTATGTAATTCATTATAACTTCTGGTAGGACTCGGCGCTGCTTGTAGGTCAGTTATATAACTTTTACTTTCAATGTCAGTGTACCACGGTACCGTGTGTGGTCAGGTGCTTAAATAAAAGCGAACATCGGTATTTTTTAAAGATTACTTAAAAGCTATTGAACGAAACTAGGTTGAAATATCATTCAAGCTAATGGTTTGGCATTTTTGAGAAGTTATTTTTTATTTAACTTCGATCCAGAATAACTGTCCCATTTCTGTCTCCAGAAATAAAAGCAACTCCTATTTCAAATTACACCCCATAAATACTTTGAATAATTAAATAAATCACTTTTTGGCAGCGTTATCTTGACATCAACCGAAATAAAAATATGACAACTATGCTTTAAAAGCCTTATAGTGTAAGTAGTGAAAGCTCTTTTGCAGCTTCACTTGCAGCGATGATTTCTGCTCCGGTAGTAGAAATTGCTATTGAAGACTGTCTTTTACTAAGCCGAGATCCTGCTTCTCCAGCATATAAGTAGTTGGACGACCTGTGGATCACCCCTATGATCAGAATCATTATTTATCTATCTATTTAGCCTTCTTTGGTCCACCTTTAGCCATAGCCTTTTCCATTATTTTCCGTCCGTTTTTTCCTGTTTGTCACCATGTTTATCCATCTTCTTCTAGCGTATTTCCTCAGGTCATCCGCCCATCTCATTATTTGAGGTCTCCTCTACCCCTTGTATTTTCCCACGGTCTCCAGTTTAGAACATTTTTGTTCCACCAGTCATCCTTTTGTCTAATATTGTGACCAGCGAATTTCCTTTTGGATTTTGCGTCTTTTCTTCTAAATCTTTTACATTCGTTTTATTTCTTATCCGCATTTCTCTTTCTGTCCATCAGTGTTACATGGAACATTTGTCTTTTCATTGACCTTTGTACTTTTGTTACTTTTCCATGTTTTCTGTGTGAATGTCCGTGTTTGGGATCGATTATATACTTTGGTTTTAATGTATTGTGGAATCTTTTATTTTTTAGGATGCAGCTTAATTTTCCGAATGCTGCCCAACCTAGTCAGACTCGTCTCTTGATTTCAGCTGTTTGGTTTTCTTTGCTGAGTAATAACCTGCCCCAGATATTTGCATTCATCGGCTTGTTCTATTTCTCTTGTCCCAATCTGGTTGTGATGTCTGCATCTGTGTTCGTTATTGTGTTTGTCTTGGCATAGTTCATATTACGGCCTACTTTTTTGGGTGCTGTATCTAGTTTTACCAACATTTTCGTTAGTTCTTCTTTCTTGTCTATTATCAAGGTAATATCGTCTGCGTATTGGTAGATTGGTCAGTCTTTGTCCACATATTTTTATACCTTTTTCTTCCCAGTCTAGTTTTTTAAAAGCATCCACTAGGGCTTGGTTAAAATGTTTAGGTGATATTTTATTATCCTGTCTGACATATCTTCTTATGTATATTGGGCTTGTTAAGAGACTAGTATTTAATATTTTTGTGAAGAGCTATATTAAGCAGTCTTATGGGTCGATAGTTTTTAGGTCTGTCATATCACTCTTCTTGTGAATGATGGTTATGGATTCATTCCAGTCTTTTGAGATTTCTTTCTCTTTCTGGTTTCTACGTCATTCAGGATCACTATATTACTTAATAATTCGTGGCTTATGCCTAGGTTTATATACAATACCACAGTCTTTAGTTGAGTAAAAGGAATCTAATTCTTTCTTCATCGTTAATAACCATTGTTATTTTTTTGCACTATTAACAGCTTCCTGCTAGCTCTCTGTTTTTTTTTATTCTTTACTATTTCTATGGCAACTGATATGATATATTGTTCAAGTCTTGCTGGTTTCGTCATATTTTTTCTCGATCTTAACACTGTATTATTAACAAGCTCTTCCACAATAATTTCATTGTTAAAATCGAGATCTTCTATGCTTTCTGTGCAATTTGTATGAGTCGGAACTTCTTCAGGCACTTCTCTTTCTTCTTTCTGATCACCGCCTGTTGCTTCTGCATAAACTTAATCTACTTCTGGTAAGACCGATTGCATGGGCTCATTGGAAGGACAAGCAGTTTTTCATCACCACATTACGTAATCGTATTGGTTATTTGGTTTCTCATTGACCAAATATCCATCATCGTTGTCATAGACAATTGAAACTTCTTTTATAGCTTTCTTCTCTATTTTTCTCTTACACTGCTTTGGGGGGCATAACACAATCTTGCAATAATCCCCAGATGCTTCCAATTTGGTTTTTTCTTGCACCACCACTCATATAGTGACTTATTTTCAATACTCGAAATTCCTTATTGTTTCAGAATATAGGCTGCTCTATTTACTATTTCCGCCTATACAGTTTAAGCTAGGCCATCACCTGAATGCACTAGTTCGGTTGTCTCTTTCTAAACACTTATTTTGTGGTGAAGTGTATGGCATGGTTTTTTTTTTATAAAAAATCGAATTACCTGGTAGCAAACGAATTAACCTCTATTATCAGAGGGCTTCCGCAAGGTGTTCAAGAACTTTCAGCTTCTCAGGTATCTGCTGAAGTCATCTTGAACAAAGCAACGATCTGCAGCCTGTGCAGCTTCAAAACGTCCACAAACATCTGTATGTATCAGTCCTAATGGTGCCTTTACTTTTTCGCTAGTTTCAAATGTTTGAACGTGCGTTTTCCCATAAATACAGCCTTCACAAAATTCTGCATCCAAGTTGACAATTATTCCAAGTTCTCGGGAAAATACCTTCTTCACATGTCTTTTGCGTTGATGACCCAACTTTTCATGATTATACACGTTAAGGTGAACATGGCCTTAAGAAGAGCTGTGAATGCACCCTGGTACGTTCGGAACAATGATATACATGCTGATATCGGACGGAGCAAGCTTAGGGAGTATATCAAAAGAAAGGGTGCCAAGTTTTTTGAGAACTTCACGAATCATCCTAACGAGGAGCTTAAGAGGCTATGTTCGTACGACCCTGAGCAGGAGAAGAAAAGGAGAAAGTATTATAAAAGACCAAAGGAATTATTGTGACTGAATCTGGATGGAATTCTTCCCACTTCCGGGATCTCACAAATGAGATAGCAGAGGCATAGTGGTTTATGACGTGATGGTGAGCAGCCTTTTCTCAGGGGCACTGAGGAGCCAACAAATAGTAGGGCAAAGGTTAATCAGGTTGAACGACTCGTAACCTTAAGCGGAGCGGCGAGGGCTCGCCTCAGCTGACGGTGTGGTTTTTAGTAGGTGTAGGTATGCCCCAGGGAGAGTCCCACACTCTTCTCAGCCCAGAGTATTTTTTACCCCTTACCAAAAAAAGGTGCAAGTTGAGTTGACTTTAACGTCCTTTTCTAGGTAGATATTTTGCACCAGCAATTGAACAAACCCCTATTTGCTGCCATGTTGAAGTAATTAGCTCAGAACATCCTTTAGCAAAAAAAAATTAAAGGAAAAATGGCACCAACTGACAACTTTATAATGATTTATTTCTGTCCGTGACAACTTATACTTTTAACTTTGTAAGGTAAAAAGGCAAAAATATAGAATTAAAATTAACTAGAAGATGTCAAATAAATCAACATTTTCAACAAACAAAGCGAAATCTATAAAATGTCTATATGTGAAACTATGGATTGCAAAAACAATTTGCGAATTGGGAAAGATTAATGTCCTTTAGTCCACATGAGCGTGAATGAAAATATTTGTTAATAGACATAAATTTACCAACTTGTCCCCGTATAAACTGCATGCACACCTTATACATAATAATAATTACCGCTTGGGCCATTCCGCTATAAAAATGCAGTTGCAATAAAGCGCCATTAAAGTTATTGCAGATAAAAGTGCGTTTGCTTTGACTTTAACTGCCTTATTTAGCTTTTAAGCAACTTGCAATAAATATTGCAGTGCGTGGGCTTTTGGGAAATAGCACATTTGCTCCAACCTTCAACTATAATATTTGATATTTGGTTTTGTTTTTAGGTTATCAGATTATGGTGGATTTAGGATTTAGACAATAGTCTGCTTTAGTTTTAATGACATTCTGAAATTCTCCAAGGAAATGATATCTCAGAGTTTTGGAATATTTAAAGGTGTGTCTAATATGAAGGCATTTAGACTTCTGATTATTGAGGTTGAACCTTCTCAACTCCTGTTTTAAAAACACAATTATTTATGTAAATAAATACTCATACTCTGGGATGAATAATAAAGAAGATTGGAACGAATAATGAGCAGACTCAAAGAAGAAAGAAAAACTTGTGACATGCATAATATATGTGCTTCAACCTTTCAGACTTTTTGCACATTTAGCAAAAAGTCTGAAAGGTCGAAGCACATGTATTATGCACTGATAAGGTGTACACCCTACAAAAAGAACAATAGTATACCTACCAAAGAGATATGGAGATTTCGAACATAACAACACATTTGTCAAAACAATCCAATGATTTGGTACTCATTGTAGAGTGAAGGCCAGTGTGTTGCCTTTCATCCACTTTATTTAAAATATCTGCAGGTCAAGCTCATAATCAGGCGAAGTTCAAATGTAGAGTAGTGGAAATGGTCTTAGTTGACATATCTGTATACTAAATGCAATTTGCTGAAGATTAAATTATTTCCCCAAGTGATAAGGAAGACTGTGAATACTCGGAACCCTATATAAATGTCGAAAAAAAGGAAAATAAAGCATGTACTAAGAAGCTACTATAGGAAGAGTATAAGACAATCACAATGCTTAGAGCTTGGAAAATGCAACATAGAATCTGCGATGATCGAAACCAGTAGTGACATAACGTTGAAGGATTCTTGAATCAGTTCATAATGAGATTAGATATATTTTATAGCCTTATGCAAAATACCTTCATATATGTATAAATGTTATAAATGTTGACATTCCGTCAACCATTATATATTATTAAGGAAATATATTTCAGTTCGGCTTTGCCTAAAAGCAAAGAATCGTAGTAGAATATTCTTTGCTAAAAGTCCTGACAAGACAGGAGCACAATATGATGGTGATGGTGTTAAGTACGGATATTTTAACCAATATCTACAAAATTGTTTGGTCTAGTATATATGAATGATATACAAATATATGATGAAAGACGTAGATAAAGTAAGCATTTGTGTTTTATTCGACGCACTGTAGACAGATATTATTCCAAAAACATGTCTTTCTTAATCAGGAGTCAGTACTTTCCATACAGTCCTACCAGATATGTATAGTACTTTCCCTATATAATTATTACATTATAAGCATCGACCAATTTGCTCGATACTATGCGTATGTATAGTAATTTTATAGGTATCATTATTTAATGATATAACGACTATCGCAGGAAAATAAAAGGAAATGACTTCTGGTTGTATACTTACATAAATTTTGCTTATAACTGATTCGTTCCTGCTATACATCAACGATTTGGGATCTCTCGGGATACTAGGTACTGGAACATCCGCTGATATCGTTGTGATGCAGTACTGGGTTGGAAAAGGAGCTTTAGCCGTGAGGCACTCTTCAAAATGCCCGAATTGGGCGATGCTTCCTCGCAGAATGCCTTGGACAGATTTTGCTGTTGCATCTCGCACTGAAACAAATTAAAATTCATTATACGCGTTTAAAATACCAATAATTATTACTTGTATGAACTTATGGCAAGCAATTTCATTTAACTTTAATTTAGAATATCTTTTGGTTCAAAGAAAATTATATTTTATTTATGATTCCTAGTTAAGGAAGCTTGAATCAACAACATGATATATCGAATAATTATAAAACCGTTGAATAAGATACCAGAATAGGATAGACGAATAAAAGAGCCCTGACACATTGCGCTATATATAGTCAGAATCTAAAATAGCAAAACACACCAAAATATATAAATAATTTTTTTTAAATGAAATAATCTCCATCTCCAGAATAAAATACATGTTTTTTTATCGGTCTAGGAAAAATTGACTTATATATAATTATTCTTTAAGAAGAATATTGAAAAGTGTTATAGACGTTGCAAAATTTGTTCAACAATTATTGTTGAACTGAACAGTAGGTATAACCCAAAATTCTTCATATTTTTGGATTATTTGAAACAAAACGTTGATAAATATACACGAGCTTATAGTTCATTGTTTTGATGATAAAATGGATTTAAATCAATTAAATAAAAAATAATGACCGCTATGGCTCGAAAGTTAAATGTAGACACCAATAATTTTGCTACGTACAGCACGTGCTAAAATTCATACTAAGTAGAATGGAAATATGTAAACTTTATAGCTTATTTCACACAAATCCTGAACAAAAATTTAAAAGTACACAAATTTAAATTGTATTTTCTAATAATCATTTCTATTTTTGGAGTTAAATTAGCCTCATATGGCGCAGTTGTGTTTGTACCTTCTGTCCTACTTTTGTTAAATTTAATTAGATGTAATCCTTTACTAAGCTCTGGCCCAGTTGAACATGGTGGAACTCAAATCTTAAGGCCCATCGCAACAAAGTTGGGAGGCTACTAAAGAGAACCAAACGAACACAAGTAAATTCAAACTGGCAGGAATTTAAATCTGCCCAAAGGGAATACAAAAAGGCACTACGTGACGAGGGGTCCTTGCGGGAATATCAACACGACATCCCCAGGAGCTAGACTTGCAAAAGTCTAAACGGGAGATCCCGGGAAAAGGCTGAGAGCAGAGGCCGTCCCGGGTGTGGACTTTACTGCTTTCCCTGAAAAGATGCTGCTACTCATGCTTAGCATACACTTCCTAGGTTCAGTCGTGGGAGCGGGAGTAGGCCATGTTGAATGACAATGTGGAAAGGTTAAGATGACCAGAGACAAGGGAGAGACCGGTTACTGGCCCAGTAAATTTGTCCTTGTTCTTTATCGCTTTTTGTTTCACGTAACTTCCTATACTATTTCCTTGTCACTCATCTAGTGAAATGAACGTAGATGGAGCAGTCATCGCTCTCCCCGTGGTTGCCAATTCGCCTACAATTTCTGTACATACGTTTTGATGTTCTTTTTTACTCACGTTTGATTAAGAAACAAAAGATATACTTGACAACGCTGCACCAGAACGGTGACGGTGCACGCGCCGAGGACGGCTTGACATTTTTGTAATGGCCGCTTTGTCTGATTGTGATGTATACGTGTTTTTGTGATTTATTCTGTGATTACCATAGTTTCCCACCTTGAAATATTGACTTTTTTTAGTGATTAGAGTGTATATTATTTATTACTATGATAATTTGTTGCAAGCACGTGCACTTTGGTTGCTCGATGGAAGGCAACGTCTTTGTCCTTATAGTTAATTATTTCCATTTGTCATTCAGTTGAAGTTGAACTTCGATTCTTTTTGCTTTCATTTGAGAAAGATTACCCAGAAATAATAATCGAAAGTAGCATTAGTGCAATTATGTTTATATTAAATTTAATAAATGGTAAGAATCATAGTCTGTTTGGCCATTCAGTTTTACAATGTTACTTCTTTTAGTGATATTGATTCGTATTGTCTGTAAGAAAAATATACATCTAAACCAAATAAATAACATTTTGAATTATATGCAAGTATTTATTTAATTGACCTTGGAGATTTTGAAGAAATAAAGAAAAAAAGAGATGGGTAATTTCAATTTGGCGGGCAAACGACAGCGCCCGTCTCGCGCGCCATCTGCGTTTATTTCCCTAGGAGCGAGACAAAGGAGACATGACAGCTTTCGCTCTCTCGGATGATTTATTAACATTGAGTTGCGCGTCTCTCCCTTGTCTCTGACCTGACCACAAACTACGACTCATTTACTATCCGGTGGATCTTTGCAAAAAAGCCCAAAATCCCTAATCCACTTTCTATTCCTAGTTGTTTGGAGAGCAGTAAGGGTGGCTTTTATTCCATAATCAGCGAGAGCGGAGTACACTCAGGCGAAATCATAGAGCCCAAATAGTCTCTCCAGTCTTCTTTGAAAATAATGGAAATAATAGTAGATTGTCACATAAGAGAGGCGGTTTTTGTGGGGACACTAATCCATGCCCAACAATATGCTTACCAAACGGGTAAGTCAATGGCAATGGCTCTTGATAGCCCTAGTTGATAGGATAGAAAAGGTGCTTAATCATGGAAAATACGCACTGAGGGTTTTTCTAGATATCGAGGGTCGATTTGACAATACATCTTTCTAATCGATCTGCCAAACCGTGAGATGGTGTGGCAAGTGGCACTAATCGGTTTATTATAGGGTAGAAAAGGGCTAGGTCATCAAAGTGCACAGTCAGGGTGGAAATTGGCAGCGACTCTGTGATGGTGAGGGTAGCCAGAGGCTGCTCCTAGGATGGGGCTCAGGATCAATCCAGACAAGGCCGATTTAATAGTTTTTACAAGGAAACTTAGGCTGGGAGAAATTCTTCCGGTCCTCTACTAGATAACCTACTAGGCTCCTGAGAGACTGGTGACTGGTTTGCCGTCCCTCTACCTATTCCTGGTATATGAGGCTTTGAGGTCTGCATACAGACTGAAAGGTCTCGATCACTTAAGAGACAACACCAGTTTGAGGAGTTGCATCAAAATCTGGTGGATCTAGTAGACTTCACATATTCGATAAGGATGCGTGGTTGCGTGCGGATCGCAGCACGCGTCCGGTTAATGAGATCGTCTGGTACACAGACTGATCCAGAAATTCCAGTGGTGCTGGAGCGGGTGTGTATGGAGAATCCATGAGGACAAGATTTCCTTTCACCCTTGGGATATATCCAATTGTGTTCCAGGCCGAGATATATGCGATCCTGAAATGCGGTTATGAGAACCTGTTAAGAGCCTTCAGAAGGAAGGATATCTACGTCTTCTCGAACAGCAGGTCCGCTCTCTCGAGTCTTGAGTTTGATATAGTTAGTACCCTGCTAGCGTCTGAGTGTAGGGATGTCTTAAGGGTCTTGGCCGGGCCTAATAGGGTCAATCTTAGACCCTGTAGCTTGAACAGGCATTTCACTTGCTGCAAATCGTAGAAAATCTGGAATGCATATGGTGTTGCTGGTAGGATGAAGGATCGTCCTCGCATGTCCTTGCCGACTATCTAGCGATAGCTGACATAAGCTGGGTGCTGAACCCGGAGTACATAAGTAAGACTCAGTTGAGGAAGTTATGTGCCTCCGCCAAGGAGGCCGGGCTACCTGGCTGAATTGATGTATTAGTGGGTGTAAAACGGGTCCAGACTGGTGGCTTAGATGCAAGGATTTCCGCCCATGTTTCAATTTCATTCAATTAGATGCAAATTCGGTACATTATTTTAGCATCTGCTTTCTGTTTGTTATTTTGGTTTCTTTCTTATTGATCTTCTCCCTGTTGTTTTGCTCTAATTAAAACGTTAACTAGGCAAAACGCTTCGTTGTTCCCTGACACTCTATTAGTCCTTGACCTCCCTGAACCCAAAAGAGAATATTTTTATTATTCATAGAAAGTTGTATTCATAAGCCTAAATATATATAAATTAATGGGTTGTAATTAATGGATCAGTAACATACTCAATTAATCCAAAACTTTCATATTCAAAATTTTTTTCACTTATTATTATTATATTTTGATTGAGATTCGATTAAAATAATGATCGAATAATTTAATCTCTATATTAATAAGCTTTCATCAACAAATTATCACTTATACCTAATTATTATAAATCCACTGAACAATAAATAAGAGGCTAGGCTAAGATATGTGAAAGAAAAACTTACACATCCTAATATAGATGAAATATAGGTATTACAGTAGAAGAAATCACGAAATTTAAGATTGCACAAAAATATTTAAAATTGAAAGAAATATTCCCACTAAAATATTTGTAGCTGCTTGATCAGGCGTGACCGGAAAATACGAATAAAATACGTTGAATGACTGTTTCGAAATCGATGTTAATAATTTATTACTACAGGGTGTATGTACATTAATGCTTAAAATTTGCCAAAGTTTTGCTAATGCCGTAGAGTCACAAAATTCAGCTATCTCAATATGGCAGCTTGAGCTTTTTCCAAATATTTTGGCTAGGTTTATAATTAACGCATAGTAAGAACTATGGAGGCCTGTGTACAAAAAATCAGGTAACCTAAAGATTCAAGAATATTTATTTTATTTAAATAAATGAATACATATCTTAAGACAAATTGCGAAACATAAATTTTATATACCTGATCATTTCTAATCTAGAATGATATGTTTTTTTATTACAAAAATGCTTATACAGGGTGACGTAACGAAGATTAATCTGCAGCGTTGATGCTACCAAACTAGTTGTACAATATATATGAAGCTGTGATATAAAAAAGCTCTATTTGGTGTTTTGAAGCTTTCTTATTAGCAACTGCCCACAATTACCAAATTTATTCAATTTTTATTGCGCAATTCAAAGTAATGGGACACGCTTGTTCACCTCTTTCGAACTACTATTTAAATGTATCGGCTTGTCAAACTTAACGATTATATCAACAGATTTCAAGAAATATAATTATAACTTACATTTTGTTATATATAGAATTCTATTGGTTTCACAACAAGCTTCGCCTAAAGCTAAAAGTTGTCTTTTTGTATTATCGTTGAAAATGCGAACCTATAGTTTTGATTTGCGACTCATGAAAAAATGTACCTACAAACAGGAAAATCAGATGCCTCCGGACTTGAAATGTTTTTCCGACAAATCCTTACGGATTATGATGATTTCTTTATGATCAAATGGTAACGTTTGCAAATATTTGCAAACTAATTTACCCGAATTGATTAAGTAAGTAACGACCAGCTTCCTAGTCATTAGATAAGAATTAAAATAATTGTGCAATTTACTACTATTGCTAAAGTATACAACTGTTGTATGCTTATTTCTTATAGGTCAACTTAAAATTGATTTTAACCTAACATACGAATGCTAATAGTGTGGTTAATGTATTGTGAGCTTGGAGCATTAGCAGAACACTTGCTGGCGATTTTTTTTTCGAGACGTATTACTGAAAGCGTACGTTATTCAGTTACCGCATATTCAACTTGTTGTATATGAAGCGATTTATTTAGAGCGCATGTAGACTTCTTCCTCTTCAGTGCCGTCTTCGTTGCGAAGGTTGGCCATTATCAATGCTATGCGTATTCTTGAAACAGCAGATCTAAACAACTGATTTGTTGTGCATTCGTACCAGTCACGCAGATTTTTTAACCACGAGTGGCGTCTTCTTCCGACACTTCTTCTTCCCTGAATCTTTCCCTGTATTATCAGTTGTAACAAGCTATATTTTCACCCCCTCATAAAATGTCCCAGATACTGTAATTTTCGTTTTTTAATTGTCAGAATTATTTCTTTTTCTTTGTTCATCCTTCTTAGCACTTCAATATTTGTTATTCTTTCTATCCAGCTAATTTTTAGTACCACTCACTCCTCTTTGGCTTGCCTTATTTGTTGGCGAATTGTTTTTTGGATATCGTTGTATGCCTTATTGTCGTTCTTGAGTCTCCGTCTCCATCAGTTGAAGTGTAGTAGGAGTCATCCATTCTTGTTTTTGGGAACGGGTTTTCTTTGCCAGAATTGTTTCGCTTGGTTCGGTTAGGGAAGATTAAAAAACTTCCCATTTGTTGTTAATGTGACATTTTTTGTTATTTGGAATGTCTATCTCTAGTGCGGTGATGTTCTTCAGATTCTCATTGATTTTGCTCTTAATTTCTTGTCTTGTTTCAGTATTATTGAGGAGGGTGAGATCTGAATATGGCTTTCTTTTCTTAGTGTTAGGTCTTAGGTGTTCAATAATGTTGAGTCTAGCCAATACAGGATTATGGTCGGATGAAACATCCGCTCCTGGGTAGGTTTTTACCGTCTTTATGCTGTTTTTGTACCGATCATTTATTAAGATGTAATCTATCTGGTTTTTGACAAGGTTATTAGGGTTATGTTGTGGGGATTTCCATGTATAATGTCATCGATTTGGAAGCTTATAGAAAGTGTTTGCTATAATTAGATCATATTCTTGACTAAGTTGAAGTAGTCTATCTCCCCTCTCATTTCTTACTCCAAGTCCCCATTCTCCAATGTATTTGCCAGCTTTACCTCTTCCGATTTTGGCATTAAAGTCACCTAACACCAAAGTGATATCATAGGATTTCATCGCCTGCAAAATATTCCCAAGCTCTTCATAGAATTCATCTATCAATTCGCATGTAGACAATATGTTATAATATATATGCCTTGATATCTAGCTTCATTTAGCATAGCAGAACTGAATAACGGGCTTATTCTTAGGAGATTTGCTTAGTTTTTGCTAGATACGAATCTAAATCGAGATCATGGGCGGATCATCACCGATAACCTTCGCAAACCAAAATTCAAGACGATAGTAGTTGTCAAAGCTGTTTATCAGAATTTCGTTCTAATAATCGTTATTTAACTGCAAGAGCTTATTTTTTTTGTAAAAGTTAAATTTTGAAAAGCTCTATTACAGAAACTTTTTGCTGCTATATTGAATCAAGTTGCATCATTTTGAGCAAAGCTAATTCCTAATGGGATTTCATCCTTTGAAAATATTTGCCTGGGGTATATTGACATTTCTTTGTATTCTTGGAAATAAAATTTCATTATGTCCCACTTTTCAAGCTCGGGTTTTGTAAATGCCGTGCCCGAGACGATAGATTGCGACAAAAAACTTGAATTATTTGATTACATTACAGCACAAATAAACCTGTACGCACCCAACATTCATTACAAAAATTCAACATCACTTAATACTAGTGATTTCTTAATATCCACTGCCTAATTTGTAGATATTTCAAGATTGCAATAGCGGCGTTTATTAGTGTGTATGCCCATAAACCAAGACTGAGAAACGCGAATCGCGGAATTGCGTTTAAGTTCATTGTTAATGACATATATTTATGATTTGTGTCTCGTCGTTTGTCATAATCAAATTTTATTGATAATTATACGTAAAAGCCTCTAAAAACAATTTCCGCTAATTTAAATATTTTTACAACGTAGTTTTTGAAGGTTCTTTTCTTCCTATTACTTGTTTTAATGTTTTAATCATAGCATACGGTAATACGGTGATGCTGTCATTTTCTACTTTATAATACCTTAGAAATTAACTGATATGTATAAAGGTAAAGCAGTTACTGAACAATAGGTATACTAGAAAGTTGTTTCGTAAAGGCATTGTAATCGCCAACTTCATAATCTTGTGTTAGATCCCTTACGAATTCTCCAGATCTGGCACCTCTGATTGGATTGGAGAGACCACGAGACTAGATATCTCAATCTTGAACCTTGGTATCAAAATTCTGTGCAAAGACCGAGAATTTCAGTCTCTCCGTCTCGAAAGGCTTGGTTATTCACTTACTATTTTGTACTGTGTTAAATAATTTTATAACTATGAATATTTTATTCAAATTTTTTAAATAATTTTTTATTCGTGATAAATGCTGTACTACATATATAAAGAAGGTACAAATTAATGTCATGCAGATATTTCAGGGGATGATGGTACTCGAGAAAAATGGTAGCATGGTCAGCAACGCCTCAGTTTCGTTATAGAGGGTGGCAAATTTTCAATTTTTTCCTCGTATTTTAGGTTTTTCTTCCATATGCCCTGATACAATCATTTCAAATTTAGTACACTTGTCATTTTTAAAAATGTCTATAACAAAATATTAACATCATTGACCATAGTATACAGAGTGTTCATTTTTTTGCATAATATACCATTTTATTTTTTGGAACCTTTCTTGGAGTCCCCTTTATGAATTTTGATATAATATTTGAATTGTCTGTTCTTTTCTCAAGCTGTTTGGTATCTTGCGTTACCGTCAGGGAAATTAAAAATCTGAAGAAATCCTTAACATTAAATTAAAAACAAAACAAACTTATAAAAACTGTTGACAAGTTCCGCTTCTTGCTAAAATGCAAGAATCAAAAGTCTTCGCCTCATAGACTGACGGACTTTGTCAAATATTCCGGTAGTATTGCGAATGATATCGCATGAGGCTATTATTCTATTTCTCAAATCTTCTAACTGGATTGGGGTCTGATATGCTAATGTTTTCAGGTACCTCCAGAAGAAGAATTCCAGCCTATTCAGGTTGGGGTCCTCCTGGACCTATCCAACGATTTTGAAAATTTTGATGCACACAGGTTGAAATGCACTGGCGCAATATCGTGCGAACCACATTTGGTTTCTCAAAAGAATTGGTGCCTATATTCTTGCAACACTAAGAGTCCCTCGAGAAATTGATGATAATATTATCCATTTAAGGTGACAGAAATTTTTTTACAATTACTGAAAATAGCTTCTGGAAATTATTTACGTCAACCGAATGCGAATTTTCTTCTGTTCAAAAACGATTGTTATGAAAATTACTGACGGCATTTCTTGAGAAATTTGCTTCATCGCGGAACAAAAATCTGTTCCCAAATAACGGATTTCATGCTAGCATTTGCAGGAAGCACTGGCAAAAATTTAAGCATAGTGGTAAAAGAGCTTGGACCCTTTGGATGTGGTAAGGATACACTAAGTTGTCTGCTAAAATTTACCAGGCAATTGAAATGGTAAGTTTTGCTGCAATATTTCTTGTACTGGTGGTAGCGTCATTTTCTACTTCATTCAGGACTGCATCCTCGACTTCAGGATTAGCCATTCTATTTGCTCCTGCTAAATTAAAGGATTTCTTGAATGTTCCATTTCCACATAGTCGATTATGTACATTTGTGAACGTCCGTGAGTCAGGCAGTATTCGACTTGGAAATCTCTGTTCATAGAAAAGAGACGTCTGGCTTTATAAGAATTGTCATTGGCAAGCCCATATATTAAATGCATTTCTGAATATTCATAATCTGTGAATCGGGAAACTAATAAAAAAGAGTAATCGTAAAGACCGAAAAAGCAAAAATTGAATCATGATGATCGGGTAGGTTTAGTTAAAGATGGCATTTTTAAGAATACTAAACAAGATCTATGAAATTTTCAAGCAAGTGTTCTCAAAATATGTATCTTTTTCATACCCCTTTTTTGGCTCTATCCCCTTTTTCGAGCGCTTATTTTATGGTTAACTTTGAACATCTAATAAAACAAAACCCGCAAAAGCACTTTACGACCATAAAATAGTATATTATATACCTAGGTTGAGAAGTAAGCCATTATTTACCGAGCACTTTTATATCCTGAGGCGCGTAGCGCCGAAGGATATAATGTGCGAGGTTAATAATGGCCTTCTCAACCGAGGTATATATAGAATTTTTTTTACTACTAACACTGATATATTACCATATTTGATTCGATTTGATTTTTATATTAGTCATTTTCTACTTATTTTCCAAATAGTTCGAAATATCAAGTAGCCTGGAAGTTCAGTTGTCTGGTTGACAGATATCGTAACAATAATCTCCTGACAGATCCATACATACAAAGTACCTTCTTTCCATCTAAATTTTGACAAAATCGCATTATTAATAAGAATATTATGGGGAGTCATGAAAAGTGAGTCATACTGTATATAATTTTTTTACTAATAGCACTGATACAATCCTTATCATTATTTGAAGTGATTAGATTTTGAAATTAATCATTTCCTACTCATTTTTCAAATAATTCGAAATGACATCTAGTTGTCAAACTAACAAGTTTGACATTTTGACATTTTCCGTTTCCGTTTCATTATTGACCTAGGTTTTTTTTAATTTTATTATTTACCTAGGGTGAGAAATGTTACTTCTCATTTGAGGAATGGAGTAAATAATGGTGATTTATCATGTTAGTAGTAAAAAAAATAAATTTCGACATGGGCGCCGCGACTGGAGGCCTTTAAGTGGTTAAATACGAAGTCTAATCGAAGGATGGCTTAGACTTGATGGCAATGAAAATTGCATTAAGATATTTTGGCCATTGAGCTGAAGCAGAGGCTTATTATATTTAAATAATATATGATTGAGATTTCGATAAGATAACTAATAGCTACACTATGCAGGTTTTTCTCCCTATCAACTGCATGCTTTCCTTTTAGCTGGAAATGCGCCCACATGCAACCAATCCCGAAGAAAAGTAAAAAAGGATTCCCTATAACTACCGTCCAACCGCCTTAGTTCCCATCATCTCCAAAGTGATGGAAAAACTGATCAACGAACAGCTCTTAAAATGTCTCGAATCAGCAGGCAGCATAGGCGACCGCCAGTAGGTATGGCTTCCGCAAGCAGAAATCAGCGGAAGACCACCTCCTGACTTACGTGCCCTACCTGTGGACCAAATCCATCGAGAGCTACACTGAATCTCGTGGAGTGGCTTTCGACATACCCAAAGCATTTGATAGGTTGTGGCATAATGGATTTTTAAGGAAATTGCCAGCATACGAACTACCATCAGCACTACTTCTATGGCTTTCCAATTTCTTCAGGGATCGAAGTTTCCGAGCTGGTATTGATGGACATCTCTCGGAGAAATTTAAAATCAAGTTCCTCAAGGGTATATGTTATCTTCCACACTGTTCCTGCTGTATATCAACGGTCTCTTAGATAGGACAAACAATTCTATTTACAGCTTTGAAGACGACATCGCTCTCCAACTCCAATGACTGCTGTTCGTTCCCAACGCGAGCAAGAAAATCAGACTGCTGCCATCAATGAGGATATGAATGCCATCGTGCAAGGGCGTACCCAGGATCTGAACTAGGGGGGTAGAACAATAAAAAAGCACAATAGTTTTTCTATTCTTTTTATTAGTTTATTTAGTAATACTAACCCAAACTAACCACATTCTATTCTAGGGTCTAGAGGAGCGGCAGCCCCCCCCCCCCCTGCCCCTCGCTGGGTACGCTCTTGCCATCGTGGAATGGGATGAGGAAAACAATGTCTAGTTTAATGCAGGAAAGATCCAAACAGCTCTTCTCAAAAATGCAAACACCGCAGGACCTGACTAATCAATGACATGACAAACACTGATTCTGGCCTCATCCATAAGTTTGCTGGGCATCAACATAGAAAATGTCACCAAAATCGCCAAGGCAGCAGCACAAAAGCTGGGAGCACTCTGTAGAGCAAAAAAAGTTGTATACACCTTATTAGCTCTTACTTCTCTATAAGGTCCAAATAAGACCATTTCTGGAATACTGTTCCAATATGTGGAGCTCAGCACCCAAACATTTGCTCAAGATATTGGACTCCATACAGAGGAGAGCAGTCCCTCTTGTGGATGACTCAGAGTTGACTAAAGACCTTGATAGCCTTGAATATCGAAGAAAAGTGGCGGACCTATCTCTTTACTGTCGATACTACTACGAAAGGTGTTCAACGAGCTGGCCCTTATGATTCCGCCCAGCGTTGTGACAAACAGAAACACCCGTCAGTCACAAGCTGCTTATCAACATACGATTCAGTTGCGACCACCTAGGACATCGCTGTTACGGGACTCCTTTACCTGGAGGACTGCCTCGCTCTGGAATGGATTTCCGAGTAACGTCATTCACGAAAACTACAACCTACAGCGCTTCAAGTCCAACGTCCACCATCTTCTCCGCACACGCCCGTTGAGTAGTATAGGATTTTCCTTTTGTGTGTGTGCCGAACATAAAAAACATCAATAAGATAAGTTGTGGTATACACCCATGATACTCCAACTTTTTCAATAAAGTACGCCATTATGGTGGTAAAACAGCTTTCCCAGTAAGTAGTTATTCCTTCTCTTTCCTAGTAAGCATTTTGATTTGAAAATATATTTTTTTTATTTTTATCTTGACTCTCCAAATCTTCTTTATTTGACATTTTGCCAAGCTTCTGGTACTTTTAAGATTATATTGAAATTCATGTAAATATTTTTTTTAAATTGTCACAGTATCCCATTTTAAAAAAATTCGTTTAAAATATTTATTTATTGTTTCAGATATAAAGTAAAGGAAATTATAGTACATATGAAAAAATCGTAATACATCTGAGCTATTCACCAAGAGCCATTACACTATGGAGGAAGTTTGGATATCTGCCCGCATGCTATATGCGACCAAAGATCGATAACAATGCAGAATTTCAGATTCTAGAGAAAGTTGTACGGGGCTACAAATTCAACCTGCAAGATGAGGAAGACGACCTCCTCTTTAATCCTCAATTGACAGCTGGGATAAAGTTAAAGCTAGCGGTCGAAGAAATCTACTCGTTGAGTGAGAAGGAAGAGCTAAACAACAAACATTTAGAGGAGCAGCCAGGAGCCAGTAATATGTAACTTATTAATAAATAATTAAATATATATTTTTTTTAAGTCTAGTCATTTTCCTAACAATATTTATTCAATACAATTTAAGTTTTTCCCGATCTAATTCCTCATCATCAATCAGCTAAGTATAGGGTCGTTCACTGCTGGACTGCGGTAAATATTTCCATCTCTCTCTGTCCCGCGCTGCATTCATCCAGTTAGCGTGGGTGCGCTTCAGATCGTCTGACCATCTGGTGGGCGGTCTGCCTCTGCTGCGAAGTGGATGATCTCTGGGTCTCTATTCGATTATTTTTCTTGTCCATCTGCCCTCGTTCATTCTAGCCAGGTGACCCGCCCAATTCCAGCTGAGATTTGATATTCTTGCGATGGCATCTGTGACCCCACTTCTTCTTCTCACCTCAACATTCGGAACCCTATCTCTCAAAGAAAGACCCAACATTGCTCTTTGCATGCTTCTCTTTGCCGCTCTTATTTTATTTGCCGTTTTTCTTCTTAGTGTCAGTGTTTCGGCTCCATATGTTAACACAAGCAAAACACACTGATTCTATAATCAGGGTCTATACCCTTCTCTTTTCCACATCTTAAGATGTAGCTCAGTCTTCCAAAAGCTGCCTATTCTTCTGCTTATTCCACAAGTCTGATTGTCTCTCTCCAATCGAATTTTGTGGCCCAGATAATTATACGATCACACTTGCTCAATATTCATGTTATTTACTGTTTGGTTTCACTGATGACCAGATTAGTCATGAACTTTGTCTTTTTAATGTTACTATTTAGCCCAACTTCTTTGGATGCTAGTTCCACTTCCTTCAGCATCTCTATTGCTTCTTCGAATTTGTCTGTAATTAATATCAGATCATCGGCGAAGCGAAGATGACTAAGCTTCTCGCCACTGATGTTAACACCATAGTTATCGATTTTCGTGCGTTTGAACATGAACTACAGCAGATTGGTAAATAGTTTGGGAGAGAGGACATCACCTTGTCGCACACCTCGCTCCATTTTAAAGTCGGGAGTGTCTTCATGGAGTCTAATAACAGCATTCACTCTCATATAGATATGCTTAATAAGGTTGGTGTAACGATAGTCGATTCTGCAATCAGCGAGGGCTTTGAGAATGTGTGCATGTGTGCATGTGGTCTACATTTTGTAGTCTACGAAGGCGAGGACCAAAGGCTTATTGTACTCTAGGCATTTTTCAATAAGAATTTGTATTGTGTGGAGCTGATCATTGATGCCATATCCCTTACGGAATTCTGCCTGTTCATTTGGTTGATAGAAATCGAACTTCGTTGTCAGTCTTTTGGTGATGATTCTCATGAAGACCAGAGGGGGTGGAGAAGGAGCGAAATTGAATCAATGGGGATGATGCCATCAGAAGTGCCAAAAGAACGTTAAATTGAGCCAGTACACCCTCTGATAACTATGTCCTTACTGCAGCCCTTGAAATGTTGAAACATAGCCCCCCACTTAACTTGTCCTCTCCCTGCTTTGGTACAACTGTACAAATATTTATTAAATCATCCATATAATCTTGGGTATATGGTTCTAAATTTATTTAGGTCAGTAGGAATTTCTTCCATTATGAATCGGAATCGCCTCCAAAATGTTAGGGGTTTAGTTAGAATAAACCCCAGCTCACTACCATAAATACAAATCAGTTATTCAATAACCCGAGGTCAGTTATCAATAAAATTAGTATCTTATTACCGCTACTCTCCGCTGCCATAACAATCTGGTACCAATTACGGAATTACATAAACCTAAATATACAAAACAAATAATCAATCTCACATGTAAATACCAAACGCGGTTGGTCCACGCACAACGAACGACCTTCACGAAATTTCTTGATTATGTCACGAAAAAAAAGAGTCTGGCCGAAGTTACACCATCTCGGTCAGAAGAAACACTTTCTTCACAATATAACCATTACAAGTGGCGTTCGAGATAATAATATATTAACATAATTTGTATGGCGGGAATTGCATAATATTTTAAACTGCCGGGCAAATATTTTCAGTTTCCTAATATGCTGGGGAAACAGGTCAAATCACAGGCCAGAGATAAGTGTAATTCTGAAAATCCCAACCTACATTTTAAATAACATAACTTAGGCAATGGGGTTTCAATCTAGATTAGGTTAGTTTAGGAGCTTATGGGCTATTAGCCTTCACACTACGACATTTTTATCTATTGCATCTGCCTCCAAAAGGCCATTTGGTTCCTTATCCCCCCCCCCCCCCCCGTTTTTTTATATCTGGAAGCTCCCTTCTGTCAGCAGCGCAAGGAACCTTAGTCCTGACAAGCCCTCGCAGCAGCGAAGTATGTGTTCCACTGTTTCCTCTTCTTCGTGACAGAATCTACACAGAGCGGTTCTTCTGCCAGTCTAATCGTACTGATGTGTTTGTTGAGTCTACAGTGTCCTGTTAGAATTGTAGTTGTACTTGTTTTCTGTTGATATTCTGTCAATGGTTTTTTGATAAATTCTTTAGCCTTTCTCATTCCTGGCAAGCTCTTCCACCATTCATGAGATTTCGTTTGCATCCATAATTTGATACTAGCGTTTTGTATACGTTTTTAAATATTAAGAGAAGTACACTTTTAACTTCTGTTGTAAACAATAATTGTATAAAATGATTGTAAAAAGCTTTTATGGGTTAAATGTAGTCTAGGGTGAAGTATCAACAGTTGATCACCAAATCTGGTAGCACAGTCATATCTGTTTTTTTAGTTTCCGTTTAACTATAATTCTAAAAACCTAGGCTGAGGTATCAACAGTTGATCACCAAATCTGGTAGCATAGTCATATCTGTTTTTTTTAGTTTCTTTTTAACTATAGGTAATTCTAAAAACCTAATAATTGAAAATATTTTTTTTAATCAGCCGAGTTTCCCCAACATAACCACACCATATGATATCTGGAGGTCAAAGACCCCCTATTATAGGCTGTTCTGGATATATCAAAATAAAACTAGCTGATGAAATTTAATTGGTAAATTAATATGCGATTTTTCCAGCTTAATCTAATATCCAAAACAGGGTGGCTCGAATTCGAGTCTATGCATGGGGAACTCGAAAACCGTAAGAGATACAGTGTCGGCCAAATTAAGGCAAAATTGCGTATTTAGGTGCCTAGCAATATGCCATTTAGAAAGTTTTAAAATTCCGAGTATTTCCGGAGATATGCGGGACAAACCGAAATATTGAAAAATTGTTTTATTTTTTCCTGAGCTTATTTCAAAACAAATTTCAAATTAAATTGCACTTTCGCATTGCCACTTTTTCCGCTCTATCCAATGATGGTATGCAGTGTAGAATTCGATGTTTCATCTTCAAGGGGCCATCATCAACTTTCCTTTTTTTAAATCCGAACTTTGCTTTGGAGGTAAAAAATAAGCGAACCTGTTTATTTAATTTTACTATTTTTTATTATTATTAAAAATAAAGGTGGCCGGTCAGAAAATCCCAGAAGAAAATATCCCAGTTAGTTTTAGCCCAGCCAAAATACCCCAAAATAAAAAATACCCTAACAAATATAACCCGCTACAAAAACATCCCAATTACAGCGAAGCCCCGGTGGGAGTTAGTTTGGGTTAGTTTGGGTTAGTTGGATTACATTTTGTAGTAGGATTTTTTTGTAGAGTGATATTTTTTCCATGGGATTTTTTTTTGTATGGGATATTTTGGCATGGGATATTAAAAAATAAAAACTCCAATTTTTCACTTAACACAAAAAAAAATTAAAATATTTAAAAAGTAACAAACCATTTAAAATTACGCCAAAGCAAAATAAGTAATTTAAAAAAAAAATTAAATAAAATTTAAAAAATTAATTTAAAAAAAAATTAAAAACACATATTCAGCTTAATAACGCCAATATCATATGAAAAACGATAAAAAAAATTGTTCGTATTTAAAAAAAGAAAGTTGATGATGATCCCTTGAAGACAAAACGTCGGATTCCAAACTGGATATCATCATTGGATCAACCGGAAAAAGCGGTAATACAAAAGGGCAATTCAATTTGAAATTCGTTTTGAAATAAGCTCAGGAAAAAATAATACGATTTTTCAATAGTTCGGTTTTTTTTCGGAAATCTGCGGAAATACTCGGAATTTTAAAACGTTCTAAATTGCATATTGTTAGGCACGTAAATGCGCAATTTTACGCTAGTTTGATCGACCCTGTATCTCTTACGGTTTTCGAGATCCCATACATAGACTCGAATTCGAGCCACCAAGAAGGCGATTTTTTTTAAGTGTAAAATTATACTCTCTCAGTCTTATCAAGGTTCAGCAAAAGATTATTGTCAGTAAACCAGCTGTGTAGTTTTTGTAGTGTTTGCTCTGTTGAGGCATCAAAATTTTTATAGTTTGTCATTATCAAGAAAAGTATTATTAATACAATAAATTTGTGCTTATAAAGATCCCTCGCGGGAAAGTTTTGGGGTAATTTTGAGTTTCTCCATTCTTTATTTTTTGGGGTGCTAAATCAGAATCTGAGGTTTGCTAACAAGTGGCGTGGCCACTCGTGCCTGCGGCACGCGCGAGGCCCTTCGGGCCTCGTTTATGTGACCTTCGATCACACATTATTGCCACGCTCCTATACGTACCGTGACCTATAATTAGAAAGCCCTTATAATTAAACTTACCAATCGCTAGTCTAATTTTACCGTGATAAATTTCTAATTGGTTGCCATGGTAACCGACTTGTCAACGTCAATCGTTAATT